>JAECUM010014564.1:0-58667 GCA_016617855.1 Megalonaias nervosa
CGCGCGCGTTTTGGTTTCAAATTAGGACACCAAACTCCTAAGAACTAATAGTGAAACAGGAATGGTGTTTTGATTAGCTGCTATTTTCGTGACAAGTTGTTATACTAACCTACAACATTGCAAATGCCTTTTGTCCTCTTGTAGGAAGTTGAATATTGTTTGTAGCTAATCCCTCTTTCACACACACACACACACACACACACACACACACACACACCTTACGTCCTTACGTTTCGGTTGCAAATTAGGATACTAAACTCCTAAGAATAAATAGTAAAACAAAAATAGTGTTTTGATTAGCTACTATTTTGTGACAAGTAGTTATACCAATCTACAACATCGCAAATGCCTTTTGTCCTCTTGTAGGTAGTTGAATATTGTTTGTAGCCAATCTCTCTCTCTCTCTCTCTCTCTCTCTCTCTCTCTCTCTCTCTCTCTCTCTCTCACAGACACACACACACACATGCACGCACACACACACACACACACACACACACAAAACTAATATTTCGTTTGCAAATTAGGATACCAAACTCCTAAGAGCTAATAATAAAACAGAAATAGTGTTTTGATTAGCTACTATTTTGTGAAAAGTAGTTATACAAATCTACATCACAAATGCCTTTTGCCTTCTTCCCCATTCCAACTCCACCCGACACCAAACACTTTGTTAAAAATAGTGTTGGTTTGTTTGTTGATGATGTTGTTTGCTTTTTGCATGTTTAAGGAAGACTTCAGTGTTGTGAAATAACGAAGACTGAAAAATTCCTCCTTTAACCGTGTTTTGTTAATGTAAACTTTGTTGTGAAGCGCTGACCACATGAAACTTCGTTATCAAGTCAATAATGACTCCAGAAGTTTATTGTTCATTTTTAAAATAAATATCTTGCTAACTATCAAACGTTTATTAATTCAGAATGATTATAATATGACTGAGTAAGAAGTAAGATTTAATTTTCTTTACATTTTAAAGTCGTGAACGAAGAATGAAAACTATATGAACACTAGATGTGGATTTATTTTCATAAACCGATAAAATATGTTTGTGTCATACATATTTTTGAAATGCTTATATAAAAAATGAGAAGAAAAAAAAACAATTTATCAGATGATGCTCTTTTTGGAAGTGGATGATTTGGAGAAATGTATGGGTACATGAAGTTAAACAGCTGTTCTGCAGGGATAGCAGAAGCTTATAAAAATAAAATTGCACTTTTGTGACCAAACAATGCGTCAAATACGTTTTGTTAGTATTGTTGTTATACTGACCATTTATTTCAGCAAGGGCCTGTATTTCTTATATTTGTCCCTCACTTCATACACATTCATCTCGAAAAGGAAGCTACTGGCAAGCTTTCTAACATACCGACGTTGACCGAGTCCAAGACTCGAACGCACGCAGACAGAGGTTAAATATCAGTGATCTGTAAAGGCAAGCGCCTTAGCCCACTTGGCAAATCCGGGGGCCCCGCCATACAAAATGTAAATATAAGAGAGAGAGAGAGAGAGAGAGAGAGAGAGAGAGAGAGAGAAGGAACTTAGAGGATGAGGGAAAACGTTGAACTAGTAAAACCGGAGATGATTCTGGCACTACTGATGAACGGTGAAGGTGAAGAGTGGTATCTTCTCAGTTCTTCACTTATAAAAGAAGCATTTATTTTTTTAAATGTCAAAATTTTTAAAAAATCTGAAAGAAGAAAGTATATATATTATTTTAATATTCAACTAATACTATGTTGCTGTCGATACACGTCAAGTCCGATCTGTTGTTTAGTCCTTCTTGATTAGAACGTGCATTACGCCTGATCCGTGTCACTATTTGTATTATGTTTTCACTGCACCCTCTGCTTTCATAATGAGACATTAATCGACTACATCTTGCGAACTTGTTAACAGCCAGCATGCACCATTCATTGTGCTAAATTGTAACTTTCAGGAAGGACGTTTTACCTGTGGTTTTTGTTTGTCTATTTTTTGACTGCAGGCTTGTGAGTGACCATTGAATGGCTGCCTTGTTTAGCTTTAATGTTTCATGTGTTACGTATATTTAATTAAATTGCTTGTGTGTTAGTTTTAAAATTATTTTTTATTTTATTTTTGTTTCATTACATTTTATTGTAATGATTTTTTTCACGGGATTCGAAATTCTTTTAATAATGTTGTTTATCTAAGACGTAAAAGCTGTTACATGAGTAATATTTTTAGTTCATCTTGGTCCGTGGTAGTGTAAGCGCTACGCGAAAACGATTGGCTATTGCCAAGGTCATTTCGTCCAGTCTGAATAAACAATGCTTATTTTTAAATTTATTTCAGAGTGAGAGTAGATAGGGGTTCTTGCTACGTGACAAATTACATTTTTCTTATTGCGTTGTTCAAGTGTTAAGAGACCACGTAATCTATCTCGCGAGAACGGGATGATAATTTGGGTGGATATAATACTCTTTCAGAGCGCTCGTCAGTCAGTTGTATTTTTGAAACCTTGAAGGCTGGATGGGTTTTTATTGTTGAAACCAGATTGTTTTTGAAGTTCATTTGTTTTTTTGGAATTTAATAATTTATTCTCTAGAAACCAAACGAGTGTACTGTTTTATAAATTCTGGGAGAAAGAAATTCAGTGGAAATTTATTCTGGAATTATTCGGAAATATAAATTGTGATTCAATTGAGGAATTGTTGTTATTTGTACAAGGACCACGTCTGACGTCATCGCCTTCCATATTGGAACGTCATTGAGATTCGAACCTGGATTCTAATAGAACTATTTAGTGATAGGACTTGTAGTTTTCATTCTTAGGATTAAATTTTGGATTATATTCACAAACCGTAAGTCCTATTTCCGATTTTTACATTGTTTTCTAGGGAAATAAATTATTTTGTTAAAATATACAAAGCTTGTTGACTTCACTCTTTTCTGTTGTTATTATTGTACTAGCCTACACGTAACACATGCATGATCCAATCGATCACCATACGGAAAATCATAGGTGAAAGGAGGCAGCCTTATGGATGGCTCTACAGGTTGCATCATCGTACAATTGCTGAATGAGCCTGGTGACCGCAGGTGTGTGTCTTCGTGCTGGAAGAGTGTCTATCCAAACTATAAACATGTCATTATAGCCTCTTGCATATACATGTCCGCATACATATCGGATGATCAAGTACATCCACATTTCAAGCAAGCAATCAATGTCCTGAAAACCTCACGTGTAATAGCAGCAGAGAGGGTGAACCCTACAACTTTGCAGAGACCTTATTTTTTGAAACTAAGGGTTCCTACGAAGGCTGAAAAAAGAAGTTTTTGCATTAATAATGAAAACTTCTCTAATTGACCAGATTTTTTCCGATTTTTTCACGTGCTGGTCACTCAATTTTTGTCGTTCACCCTCTCTGCTGCTGTAAATTAAACAGCCAGTATAGATATTATCAATAATGAGTATTGGAAACCACACTCAGCTAAATTAGCTCGAGAGCGACTAGAGGCAATTAAAAAATATCTACCTGTTCGTGATTCTGTTAAGCAACAACTACAATCGCGTCAGAAGTATCAGATGGAATTTGCAGAAGGTGCAGAACAATTATTTAAACCGATTGTCGAACCAACGAAGAAAATTATTACAGCAACCGAAGCAACACAACAAGCTCTTGCAACATTGCCTGCTGATATTGCTGGTCGTATTCAAGCAGCTCAACCACCACCACAAGCACCACAAGCAGCTCAACCACCACCACAAGCACCACAAGCAGCTCAACCACAACCACAACCACCAAGAACCAGAACTAAGATAATAGATAAATTTACACCTGAAGGTATTGCTGCTATCAGGGACCCAACCAAATTATTTGATATTGCCGCGTTTGGATATTATGAAAGAAAAAATTATGTAAAACCAGAATATGTTAAATCATTAAGCTCTGCCAATTGGATCAGGGATGTATATCGCGTCGCTACTGGTATTCCAGAAATCAGATCTAATGAAGATGTTGAAAGTTTTAACAAATCTGGTAAGTCTTTAAATGAATATGTAGAAGAGAAACAAAGCAAACGATTATCACAACCACCACAATTTGAATTATCATCATCACCAAAACGTAAATTACCATCACCACAACGATCACAACGACTACAACACGAGCTACAACAACGAGAACAAGAACGACAAGAAATAATGAAACGATTGAAATCACCACGACAACCAGTCCAAACAACAGGTAAGGAAGAAGAAGAAGAATATTGGCCGTCAGACACCTCTTCTGGCGACATAAGTGGAAGTGGATTTACTACTCATGGAAGTGGTCTTATTACTTGTCCCAATAATGTCCTTGCTGATGTCGATCGACTAGAAATTCTCATTGGAGGAAAACGAGCTGGTAATAATTCATCAGAAATCATTAATGAAGCAGCTGATATTTGCAAACGATTATTTACAGGCGGTATCATGGATATTAATGTATATCGGTCTCTCATTAATGAAATCGCCGATGATTACCACAGTGATTAGATACAATTAGTGATAAAGTCATTTAATAACAAAATGATCGTGCATGGTACTCAACGTGGACCTACCATGGTCAGGGTAATAAACTCTCGATTACCAGTATACAAAACGACCTACGGAGATGGATTAGGTGATGTTGTTCAGGGTCTGTTTAGAAGAATAGCCACAAAAGTAATACCGATTGCAAAGCAACTAGGAATGAAAGCTATTGATGTTGTTCGTGAAAAAGGTATAAGCGCTGTTGGTAATATTGCTAGCAAAGCATTCTCAGCAATCAAAGATAGACTATCAAGATTAATACGCAGACCACAAGCGGTCCGACCTCAACCTGTGAAATTGGCTAGCACTGAAGTGATGCCCGCAAGTGTAAGTAAAATAATAAATCAAGCCGCTAATCAAAACCTAGCTGAGTTGGCTGATGTCCCGATGTCAGACAAAGAAAAAAATATAACCACTAGTCTGATAGCAGGAAGTGGTCTCACTTCCCGAAGTGGTCTTCGTGTTAGACGAAGACGATAATAATAAAGATGTTTAAGCGCATATCTGACCCCGCGTTTGACATGGACGCACCAGTTCTCAAAGATGAGTCTGTGCGCGATTATCTGTATTATTCTTATGACGCACGACTGCCAGATCAGCGTGGACGAATTGAATTACAAGTTCAGGATACAAGTAGATATTTCTTACCCGCTGTAGCATTTATTGAAGTCGAAGGTGAAATTTTAAATAACGTTGTTCCTGCAGCACCAGTAGCATACGCCGCTAATGTTAGTGTTGGTGTTGTTAATAACGGTATTATGGCGTTATTTGACAGCGCTACGTACATGACTGACGGAAAAAATATTGAATCTATTCAAAAAGACGTCGATGTTGCCACAACAATACTTGGTCTTGCAAGATACAGCGACGATTATTCAAGATCAGCTGGTCCATCAATGATGTTTGTCAAGGATAATTCTAACCACTCTGATAACGATCAATATGAAATAGGACAACCACAGAATAATGCTAGAGACGCCGATGCGGATGTACAAGATATGATTATTAATGTAAATCCAAATTTCAACTTAGGATTTAGATCACGTCAAGCAATGTTAAAAGGTGATAGGAGAACATTTTCATGTGCAATTCCACTGTCACATATCTTTGGATTCTGTAGAAATGTCAGAAAAGTCATTTTCGGAGCTAAGCACACAGTTGTATTTGTACGAAAAAGCACTGATAATGATGCGATATGGAAAACCATTGGTGATTCTGGTAAAGTAGTATTAACAAAACTTTCATTGTGGATGTCAGTGATGACTCCGTCAATATCTGAAGAAGATCGGTTGCTATCTTTTATGAGTCAAGGCGGTAAATCAACGTTGTCATGGTTGACTATGACCACAGATGCTGTAGATAGCGCTATTAATGGTTTATTTACATGGCAAATAGCTTCTCAGCAAGGTGTTTCTGCACCAAGACACATATTTATCGCATTACAAGATGTTGCACGAGTAAACAATCAAGATGAAAGTATAATGATATTTGACAAACTTGGTGTTTCTGAAGTTTCATTAAGGATTAATGGACATCAAGAACCATCCGAGGATAAATTTCGATCAAAATCATGTAGCACGTGCATATCATCGTCTTATGTCGTTCATGGGACGTGATCAAAACATTGATACTGGTTTACAAATATCGCAGCTAGATTTTACATCGCTGTATCCGATTTATTACTTTTCACTAGAACATTTAGATTTAACCAGACAATCTGTTGTAGATATTCATTTTCGAGCTCGTGTGACTCGAGGAGTTATTGTCAATTACAGAGCAATAGCCGTTATACTCAGCGATAAATCGATGTTACTCGAAGGTGTTGGTGGACGAATGAGAGTTATTGATGCTCCAGTAGAAAACATGTAATTAGATCGTTCATAATATTATAAATGTCATATCATCACGTTAGTGTGAGTCTGACTCCTGGTCAGATTAAAAAGCTGCAATCAGCATCAAAAATAACTGTGGAATAAAAATATCGCTAAAGCGAGAACAGATGACCGGTGCAAATAAACTATCGTTGACCGAGCGTCAGTTCAAAAACTTCAATGAAGCTAAAAAATCAAATAAAGGCGTCAAACTTAATCTTTCTGCGGGCGCCATCAAAGATATTGCTAAATCGGGTAGTATATTTCCACTTCTCGCAGCTATACCAGCTTTAATAGCAGCTGCAGCCCCAGCTGTTGCAAAAGCAGCTGCGCTAGGTGCTGTTGGAACAGCTGTTGGAATGGCATTAAAGAAAGCAACCGGACAAGGAATCAAAAAAAAGGGAAAAGGTCTAAGACTACCAGGAACCCCGTATTCGTGGTACGGAAAGGGTCTAAGATTACCAGGGACCCCGTATTCGTGGTACGGAAAGGGTCTAAGACTTCCCGGGACAGTTTACTAATATCACCCATGTCCAATTTTGATTTACTTAATGCTGCTAAAAAACTAAAAATAAAAAACTTCAGAGGTGTTTTATGCGCGATCAATTACCAAAAAAACCAAACAATATTGAAACCGGTATCATTAATCTCGATAAAAACTCTGGCCCAGGCACGCACTGGGTCGGATATGCAATTGATCCACGTGGAATTATTTATTTCGATTCGTACGGATTAGCACCACCAAAAGAATTTTTAGAGTACGTTACCGGCGATATTCCAATCTGGTATTCAACGCTATCAACACAAAAAATAACTGATCCTCCAACATGCGGTCGTGAAACCCCCGCTGTGCTTGATGCTGTATCAAAATCAACAGCACCACCTCATAAAGTCGTGCACGCGTTCACTACACTACGTCATAACACTTAAACAGATATCAGTAAATATAATGGTAGATATTTATGGAAGATCTACTCGCAAAGATCAGAAGAAGGTCGATTTATCTAAATATGCAACTCTTGATCAGCTCAGTAATGAAATTGATGATTTATTAAATATCACAAGTGTGGATCAAAATGAAGTCGTCGTATTTCAGGACAAACAAGGACGATTAAAACGAGTAACATACAACTACTAGATGTACTTGTACGAATTCCCAACGCGGTTGTTAATAATATCGTTACTTTCACTGATCAGGGTAAAATACAGGATTCCGGTAAGTCGGTTAACGATTATGTTAAGAAAGCTGGTGATGTATTTACCGGTGACATTATTATGTCAGGAAGAAAAATTACATATCTTGGAGATCCAACCTCGGATACAGACGCAGCAACAAAAAAATACGTCGATGATCAAGAATCCAAGTACGTGTCAGTGCGCGGTGGTATAATGCGTGCATTTCTCGACATGAATAATAATGGTATTAATAATCTCAGAACACCAGAAACAGATTTTGACGCCGCAACGAAGAAATACGTCGACGATAAGGAAATTCTAATAACGACTTCGTTAACGACAATCAATGATGGAATTGCTGCATTTAGAACTGATTATATTAATCATGTACAAGCATTTCTAAATTTTCGTAGAAATATAAACAGATATATTAATGACTTTTTTGGAACTCCACCAGTCGTTGACATAAAACTTACCGAAATTAACATAAAAATCAAAGATATTGTTAGTGGAATTCCTAATATCATTGAAAAAATGAATCTTATTAAAATTCCTCACAAGCAGATCTTCAACGTAGTATACACAGTAGCATCAGGATTAGGAGTATGGACACTGCAAGATAATAATCTCAAACACACCGCAGAAGTCACTGGTGTATACAGACTATCCGTATTTAGTAGTGCAAAATTCAGTATATTTACTACATTACCATGGCGTTATTCAAACGATACTTTTTCTGGAGTTGTATCCGTCATAATAAATAAAGATGCAGAAGAAACATTTCTGCTGGAAGCATCTGATAAAAAATTAACCAGAGCACTATACTGGTGGTGCTTGGAATTTGTATGTGAAACTCCTCAATTAGTTATCTAGATAAATATAATGAATCAAGAGTCATTTATCGATGTTCAACGTCACAGATACGCTCAAGTATGTGAGTGTCAAACCAAACTAAAAAATATCATCGACGATTGCACGATAAAGGTAAAAAAATATCGGCGACGTATGGTTGTTATTGATATAATAGTATATTCGGTTTCTGCTGTTATTTGCATGAACTGGATTATTACTATCAACAATAACGATGACAGCGCCTGCAGTTGTAACAATTATAGTTTCCACGGCAACAACATGCGCAGGTATTTTCAGTATTATCGCTAAGAAAATATCTACGTGTACAAATGATAAACTAAACTAGTACATAATGAAATTGCACACAGCAACATCATCTTATTCTAAATTATCATCGTATCTTTCGGCGTATCTCAGCGATGGTAAAATATCCGATGAGGAGTTCGCAACGATAATGGAAACTTATCATGAGGCATTCAAAGTGGATTCTAATGATAAAGTGGAAGGTTGAATTTCCGCTCTATTAAATACGGAGTATTTTAAATAATGTCATCGTTAGAATTACTTCAGCAGATCGTAGCTAATACAACACCGTCAAAAACTACTATGATATCATTAAGTTCAACCAATCCTGAGTTTAGCGTTAATTTTCCAACCGCAATTACAGCAAGCGAGATAGCATTAGCACGATTACGAGTTTATCATAGCTGGCCTAATATTAGATCAAAACCATTTGGTGGACAACAACCAAATAATTCACTAATATTCGCAAATAAGAATAAACCTGATGGAAGTCCTGATTGGCAAGTTGTTGGAATTTCAACGGGCAGTTATCAAATAGAACAGATTAATGATGAGTTCCAACGCAGAATTAAATCTATCACAGGAACAGAATCTAAAATAGCGATCACTGTTTACGAACCAACACTATCAGCGGTGATTGAAATAAATTCTCCTGATTACCTCGTAGATATTTATCAAAGTTCGATCAGATCAGTGTTAGGATGGCCTGAAGTCGCACCTGTTTATAATGGAGTTTCAGAACCAACTAAAAATGAATTTAAAACGAGTGAAGAATAATTCATTAAAGATCCAGAATATCGAGATAAATATCCATGGAATTATATAGTATTTGAATTTGATCCAAACAACGATACATATTACTTTACCGATTTTGACAGTAAAAGGATCCCCAAGATGACTAGATCAGTATTTAATGTGGTTATCGTAGACCCCAAGACGCGGCGTACTAGAGATATTGTTGCTAAAGAATTTTTAAAAGATTTTTTAGATACTCTGAAGCCTGAATACGATAAAACATTTAATGATTTAAGAAGTTTACTTATTCCATTATCTCAACATTATGATGATAACGTAAAGCAGCAAATAATCGAGTCAATAAAACACTTAAATGGTATCTTATTCGATTTATACATCGCCAATCGAAGTATTATAAACGTTGCGACAACACTCAATAGTTATTAGACAACTCCAGAATATAAGCAAAGATTTCTTGATCATTATAAAAAAACAGAAAAAGATTTACAAACATTTGTTATACCAAATCTAAATAACGCTGAAATGAAGAAATCATTAAATGATCTTATTGAAGAATATTATCCGGGAGTAATTGAATCGTGGAGAAAAATAGCCCCACCACCGGTTCTACTAAAACACAATAACAACCCTTTTGGTGCCGGACGTCATATATCGCCAGGCATTGTAAACATAACAACAACAATTGCAGTCAATCTGGTATGCGATGTTATTGAAGGTAGCTATCAGGTAGATCTTTCTAAGTCTAACCAGGCCCAGCAAGGGTACATATTATACAGTTTTAGTCCCATTAGCCCCACCAGGTTGGTTAATTGTATCAGAGCCAATTAACCCCGTGTACCTGCGAGTTCATAATCCGTTATTATCAAGGATACACTTTAAACTTACAGACCAAAGCAATCGCATTCTGGACACAAGAAATGAAGAACTAAATATAAATCTGTATGTACGCTCATAGAGCGTTATCATAACAAAAAAAAATATCCGGATGCATAGTGCTTGTCTATGATACATAATAGTTGGTATACAATACAGCATAGCATATACTTGTAAGTATATATAACCTTGTCTGCGATCTCATTCAATGCTAATCGGCAACTTTCCCTATGTGGCAACCAGTAACTGACAAAATAATAATACTGTATTCTTTGTTTACATAAAATCCGCGCACAGATTTCTCATAGTGCGCAATCGAAATCTATTGTCTAGAAGGCTGTGGCTGCATAATTATGTTCTTATTGATTATTCCATAACGGATGTGTATCTGTGACCGATTACTGCGTAAAGTTATTTTAAGAATACGCTATGACTAAATCAATTTCCTTGGTAACGGCTTACGCATAGACTCAATGTTATACAGAATTATATACATTTTTTGGAAACTAGAAATATAAAATCCCATTTTACACAGAAAACTGTGGTTTTTGTTAAGAACACTGTAGTTTTTAGGAATAGGCTATTGGTAAACACATACTAACTTTTTCAGTATGTATTTATAACAAGGTCAAATAGCTCAATTGATAGCGCGTAGAAACTCTCATCAGAGGGGGTCATGGTTCGAAACCCGAGAAAGACATATGTCTGCGGAAGGCGATTTTAGGCCAAGATTTATAATCTATTGGGGGCTCCAGCCCCCCCCCCCCGTCTTCAGAGTACACCAATCCACTACGTCAACACGTGGTGGGATTCACTTTTGTGAATCACCCATTGGTTGATCATTATGGGTTGGTGTGCTGGCGTGAAGACGGCATTTCATCATATCATCATCATCATATCATCATCATCATCATCAAAAATATACAGCGGGGGGTGATATGAGGTCGTGACCTTGTGACTTCACTAAAGGGGTACCCCACACAAGGGCCATTCCAAAAGATACAATCGCAAAACTAAAAATAAACCTAATGAGATTCCAGGTCACAAAGACTAATCAGCCTTTGAGTTTCTAGAGTTTCCGTTACGGATATCTAGGAATTCTTGTAAGGCAATAAACAGAATCTGATTGGTCACTAAAATAAGACCTACACGTGTATAAACAACCCTCTGAGTTTCTAAAGTTTCGGTTACGGATATTTAGGAATTCTTTCGGGGGTGAACAAATAACACGTACAGACAGCCCTCTGAGCCTCTAAAGTTTCGGTTTCGGATATTTAGGGGTTCTCTTGGGGGTAAATGTCTAAACAAAGAACCTCATTAGGTTTATCTGATACAACTATGGAATGGTAGATCGAATATCACCCCGCGCTGTATATTTTTGTTTATTTTTATATTAAATATACACTTATTATATAATGAATTTTGAAAATATCAATGTCATTGTTTCTGCGATTAAAAAATTATAACATAACGGTATCAATGTATCTGACAATCTTAATGCTGAAAAGATTCTATGTGATTTTGACTCATTACAATAACGAAAGAACGAGAACAGATTCACGCTATCTGCTGATTATAAATTTATGAAAATTATCCAACAAGGAATGTTAAAGTCACTGGCAACTGTAACTGATGATCAGGTAAAATTGTTTGTGCCCCTCTCAAACGCTATTGACAAAATCAAGCTAGAATTATCTCCTGGATACGAACAGAAAAAGATTATGAACTTTCGTATAAGACAGTTAAGAGAGCATTGTGAAAATACGAGTGAAAATACGAGTGAAAATGACAGCGATAATGATGGACCATTGACTGTGATAATAGCTAAACAAAATCCTTGGGAAAATTAACATTCTGCTTAGTATAATGCAACCTACACATATTGACAAGTATTGTATCAAAGAACCAACCATTATATTTCAGTAGGTATCATAGACAAGTACAATATTACCCGTTGTGCAAAGTTTTTCGTTGAGTTTGCTAGTTTTCGTTGGGTCAAAACCCCAGGAAGGTTAACGGGAATTAACATTAGGTTTTAAATTTATAGATCAAAAACTGGTTTTTTCCAGTTCTTTTGCTCGTATTATATAGATTTTTGCTAGCGAATTACGATAAAAATCCGGAAAAAAACCAGTTTTTCATCGATAAATTTAAAATGTAATGTTAATTCCCGTTAACCTTCCTGGAGGTTTGACCCTCAGAATTTGTCAAAATCTGACTGATTTTCACTGATTTTTGGTCATTTTTCATGCAAAAAACGAGATTTTCGAACAAAAAACGCGGTTTTCAGAACAAAATCAACGAAATAAATAAAATTATTTTTATTTGCAGTACTTGAGATCCAAATTCACTGAAATGTTTTTAATCAAAAGTATGGACAATCAGGATAGCTTTTGACATTAACTCGTATAAACGGATAACTACGATATTTATCATTATGCTTGACGGAGCGCTTAATCATTTGGTAACATTAAAAATACGGTAGACTAAACGTATTGAAATCTTATTTTTTGTGCAAATCTTTTGGAAAAGGAAGATTTCTGTATATTTTCTGCCACGTGTTGTACCGATCGTGGTACTATGTCAAAGTATTTACTAGCAGAATTAATCGATTCAAAACTAATTTCTTCCCCAGTCTCTGTATTTACGGATTTAATAGCTCTCTTTCTGTATAATTTACACCTTCCTGTGTTTCCGGATTTACAATTTTGACTCTGTGTAGTAATTCGTAGATTTCCAAGTGAATTGTCAAGTTTATCGCCGTTGATGTGATCCACCACATACCCATCCTTGACCAGTCCAAAATAACACTCGTAGGTAAATATATGAGATAAATATCTTTTTTTCTTGCCATTAGTAGCAAATCTAAGATAACCAGTATTATCAATACTACCGACTGGTTTTTTCAATCTGCAGTTTCTAATCACACCTTCTCGAGATGCTTCATAATTGGTAATGATTGGATGTGACACAAACTCATTTTGTTCCATTTATACATAATACTATTTGTCTAAATCATTGTTTTGAAAATCTAGCCAGATAATCTTCTTCGGTCTTTATAGGAGAATCAGCGTTATATTTTTTATCGTAATATCGTTTCAGCTCTCTGTACTTTTTACCACCGCATTGCGCACACAGTTGAGTCTTTCCTCGCACTCCAGCACTACACACCACACACGGTTTTGGTCCTAAACTCCCATTTCTGACGCATTGCATATGATAACTACAGTATTCATTCACACATGTTCTGTTACACGGAGACGTATAACCGATTTTTAACCAGTTGCAATGATTTGGTTGAATCATATACAAAAGATTAATATTCAATTAAATATATATTTTACCCTAATTATAATATGGAAGAATTATCCGTGATAGAACCCTACGCAACCAGATTCGATCTTGACAGATTACCCGAGTATATATTTAATATTTCGATGCAAGATCTAGCTTTAACGAATGCGGATATAACTAAACGTATCCGTGAGGCCAAGAAGGAATTTCGTGACGATGGTGCAGTTCATGCATGGTCAACATTCAGAGTTGGAAATGTTTCTAATACGATGAATGACAAACGAGGAAGAGTAATCATTAACCACCTTGATAATCAAAAATATTTTATTTTAGTAAAATTTATTGTAAATACAGAAGATGATATTTGGATTATTCGTGACAAGCGCGATGCCGTCCGCGTGCAGTCAGGAAATAATATCTTCTTGAGTAATAAATCTAAACCAGGAATACTAACTGGTATAGATAAACCGTATTATGAGCGATCGTACCCTGTAACTGCGGTTGTCTAAGGAATATTTCCGCTGAATAATAAACCTGATGTTGGTGATCTCAAACCGATGAAATTGTCATCCTTGACTTCGTCAAGAATAAATTGCGTAGCTGAGCGAGTTACAGAACACTTTACAAACGCGATACGTGGTAATGGTTTAACGGATTTAAGACGTAAAAAAATAAATACGTGGGCAGAGTCGGTTAAAGATACCGGAGCGTCTATCAAAGATGTTGCTGAGTTAGAGAAGAAATTAAGATTTCCAATAGCAGTAAAAACGTTAACCGGAGAGATTTTGTACAAACCGAAATATATAAAAAAAAATGGATCTCCGATAGATATTATTGATCATAACGCGCACGTATGGACTGCTGCAGTAACAATATTTCCAGGAGATAGAACGGTTAAATTTTATGACGGTGATACGATTATAAACGATATTGTACAAGATTGATTATGGACGATGCTGAACTAGATTTTATAATCGCTGATACAACGGAGAAAAACACATTTATAAACAGATGTAATGCTTATTTATCAGATGGAACAAAACTAGGTACCATTGTGAGCTATCTTGATGGCGACTCACCACAATTTACTCATTTAAGATCTTCGATGTTAGCTTATGTTTCGATAAATCTATTGTCGATGATAAATAGATTTCCTCGTTACGCTGTTAGAGTTGCTACGGATTCATTTTATATACACAAAAAATATAAAGATTTATTAAAACTCGGTAATGGTGAATGGGGGGTATGGAGGATAAAACAAGAAAATATACTTAGTTATTCTGAATCTGCTGACGTTGAAATCAAGGAAATATATTACAAAAATAATAATCAAATATCAAAGTCATCTGCACCATCTGTGTACGATCCTGTATCTAGACATAAGACCGTTTATCTTAATGGGTGTGGAGGGTCAGGTAAAACAACTCGTGCGATTAACTTATTTATGAATAATAACTCAGATATAATTGTTTTGACACCTACACATAAACTTGCTAGAGAAATAAAGCAACGAGGAGTAAAATCATGTACATATCACAGTTTCTTTAGATGGTGCGAAGATACATGGACCCCATCGCGGATGGGTGAAAAATATATACCTAGGTATATTATATGGGACGAGATATGCACGGTGTCGTTAGAAACACTAAAAACATTTCTTGATTGGTTGTTATTGAAGAATACTGCTGTGAATATGTGTGGCGATCATGGTCAACCACCACCCTTTGTTGGACAGTCTCCACATGAATGGTTGAAAACATTTGTAGATTATTACGAAGAAATACATGATGACCATAGAGCTATTGATGAACCGCTGAAAGAGCTTAAAAGATTAATCAGACTGCAGCCAGATCAAATACAATGCGAGATTCTGCGTAAAGTAATTGCAGAAACTTCTATGAATGAATTTTGGATTTTATGGAGACCTGCTGATTTGATAGTCGCAAGTAGAAAGATAGTTCGTGATGAACTGCAAAAGAAATTATTTACGTTAAATAAAGAAAAGTTTCCGGATCTACATGTACCTTTGTGTTATCGCCCAGCAGATACTCGACGACAAAATATTGAAGTTGAAATACCAGGTGTCTTGGTTCCACCAAGGGTACAGAATCTTGTCTTGAATGATATCGTGTTGGTTGCTGTTGATATTGTTGAGAGCGCGTTGAACATGGATAAATCGCCATGGACGTTAGGATACGCTATAACAATTCACTCGTCGCAGGGATTAACTATAACTGATACTAGAATCTGGATTGTAGATGATCGTATTGAATGGTCGAATTTAGTCTATCTCGCCGTATCTCGAGTCAGGAGAATATCGCAACTGCGTAGGGTTATTGTAGATTACGTAATAACTGAAGAAATCACTAACAATGTCGATATCAATAAAAAATTAGTCAGCTATAAACAGTGTGACAAAAAAAATAAGCGTGACTTTGATCTTGATGCTGAATTTATTATAACACTAAGACAACAACAGAATAATCATTGCGCAAGTTGCAACTGTAATATGTCATGGCAGTGTTCTAATCCAAGACAATTTACCGTAGACAGAATTAATAGTGATCTCGGTCATACACGTGATAATGTGATGCTGACCTGTCTTGAGTGTAATCGACGTCGAGGATCTGGACGTTTACAAAATTGAGCTTGGTGGTAATTGCGTATCCTCAGGAATTACTTGTAATTGTTCACGTACAAATCCACGCTGAGGGGCAGTAGAATCTAGTCTGTATATTGGAGGTCTACCAGTGGATCTAACCACGCTAGAAATTTTATGCGTAGTCACGCTCCAGATAGGATCGGTTGCTCTTTTTTTACCACCTTCAAGTTCGCCAGGTTCATATAAATATCTTACAGTTACATTACCTAATACTGGTTGAGAGAAAGATTCACGTCGTTGTCCGTAGCCATTGCTACGGGTATATATATTTTTTTTGATCGCATTAGAAGGTTTCATGGAAGTTGCACGAGTAATTTCATTATTCAACGCAGCTATCACACTCGGTAATCTTGCAACCCATTCACGAGATCTATCCTTAAAGTCAGTAGATATTTCCCTTGCATATTGATACCCGAATAACCGCTCGGCAAGTGTTCTATTAAATCGTTCAACGATTGCCTGATCACGATGAATTTCAGTATGTCCTCGTCTGATTTTAACGTTATGCTTGTTCATCAACGATGATACTACCCAAGAAATTCTTTACCAGGATCAACTTGTAATAACCGTGGCCATCGTAGACCACCACGTTGATAAATGCGCTCAAACGCAGATGCAACTTCAGATGCTGTCTTTGTTGATAATGGCTCCGCTTCTTTGTATCTACTCGCAACATCAACGACAGTTAACGCATATCTATACGTGTATTCACGTCTACGTGTTTCAATGGTATCGTGTGGTAAAAATAAAATATCCGCTTGATGAACTTCATTAGGAACGCTAACATCAAAATGCGCGTACTGAATTCTCTTAGGTGGACTCAGGAAGATTTGCCATATTGCCTGTCGTGCTAACCATGATGCAGCAACATCACGTGAAACTTTTGCTGCTTCGGCGAGTTTACAAATCGCTGCTTTACCTCTCCAATACCCTCTCGGGGAATAATAAACAGATTCCATTATGATAGTTATATAATTAATTACCAGCCCCTAGCACTAGTTTACCTTTCATAGCAGTTTTTACTAGAAAACTAGCGAATTTATCTCTGAAAGATTTATTAGGTATAAAATTTAATGCATGAATCAATTTCACATCTGGACTTTTATAAGCAACATCATGAATGTGACATGCTTGATCAATCTTATTTACTGGATACTCTCCTGGTTTTGGCTGATCTCGTTCGTCAAGTCGGATATCGAGACGAGTTCCAGGACCACAATGATTATATCCGGGTAAATGTTTCTCACCGGGGTATTTAGCCCATGGAGTTCCTGGTAATTTTCCTAACGAAGCAGCAATATCCCCCCCACCTGTCTTTGATGAAATAAATTTATATTTCTTGGTGCCACATTTCACACACTTACCTGTAAGTGCTCGTCTTTTATTTTTTGTTGTTATTGTCGTTAATTCAGCAGTAGGCGTAGGTGCTCTGCATCGAACACAATATAGACTCATATTATTTATTATAGGGATATAATTGACTTTTCTGCGACACGAAAACAAGAGCCAGTAAAACATCATCCAGCATTACCAAATTCTATCAGAATGATTATAATAGGTCCGTCCGGAAGTGGAAAAACGCAATTATTACTTAATCTGATAATGAGATGGTTGAAGTGGGATAAATTATATTTGATAGCGCCATCTGTAGATGATCAGCGATGTCACGAAGTACTTAAAGATTTTAATGAAAACGCAAAATTGTTGCATGAAGACAGTGAAGTCCTAGACTTTATTACTGATATTGATGAAGCGCCATCTGTAGATGATCTGGATGGATTCATTAATAACCTCGTGGTATACGATGATGTCATGCTGGACAAACAATCCAATCCAGCTCGGATATTTTCACGAGGTCGTCACAAAAACACAGACGTGATTTATGTTACACAGCGTTATACACAAATTCCAAAAGTGATCAGGGATAACTGTAACGTTTTAGTTGTGTTCAACGGAGTAGATAATCATACGCTGCAAAATATTTATTATACTTGGTGTTCTGGGGACATGGATATGAACAAATTTAAAAATTTCTTTTCAAAAGCACAAGCTACTCCCTTTGGTTTTGTAACAATAAATTTACATGATCCGAGGTCAAGATATCGTAACGGACTTGATACAATTTTTGGATAAAAACCATAGCAGCAGAGAGGGTGAACGACAAAAATTGAGTGACCAGCACGTGAAAAAATCGGAAAAAATCTGGTCAATTAGAGAAGTTTTCATTATTAATGCAAAAACTTCTTTTTTCAGCCTTCGTAGGAACCCTTAAATTTCAAAAATAAGGTCTCTGCAAAGTTGTAGGGTTCACCCTCTCTGCTGCTGTAATATATGTGTATGTCTACAAACGTACTTGTCGATCTGATGAACATGAGTCCTCCCACACTTAAACATGGGTTCTTGTGGATTTTCCCATAGTGTTGGCAGAACAAAATATATCACACCGTCAAATATATGTGTGGACATATACATACCAGATATTATGCTGACTTTTCTTATATGAACATGTTTATGTATATGACCATTAGATATGTTTATAGATTTGTACAAAGAAGAGATTATATGGATGTGTTTTGGTGTACACGTGTTCATATAGATATTTTTTTATGGTTGTGTGTACATGCGTGTGTTGATGTATTTACAATGTAAATACAATATATATATATATATATATATATATATATATATATATATATATATATGTGTGTGTGTGTGTGTGTGTGTGTGTGTGTGTGTGTGTGTCCCATAGGTTCTTGTCTATACAATCCACGTTACATATTTCATTGTCTCATACATACACATACACATATTTTTTATTGTCACATAAATTTACATACACGCAGCAATGGTCCCATAATCTCAACAAAGATATAAAATCTTATTTTAAATGCATACCTAAATATGACAAATTAACATAATCAATAATTAATCATTGTGTCCACACTTAGACTTCTTTATTTTCACACGTCTTTGGAACTGTGTGTTTTTCAATCAACTAATTGATAACTAAGCCAAAACAAACCTTGGTTTTTCTTTAATTGATAAGGTGCAAGGTTTAATAAGTGAATTTTAAATATTTTGTTTACCTGGAGAGGCAATTGACAGGTCACCAGCCTCTGGGTCAATCTGATATCTTGCGTCACCAAACAAAACCTCATGATCATGAAACATCCACGTGACATGAAACTGATATTGATCGGAACTGCTCCTGGCTTTACTTGGACTACAGATTTCAGGATGACACCCAAGAGTGGCATATTTAGTGACGTTGGATATTGTATAATCTCTCGTAGTGACTGAAAAAATTAATAACATCATAAATGTTTTGTTACAATATTTCTGCAAGTCAAGTCCCCAGGAAAGAGTAAAGATAGCTCCACATTTTCATGGAGCCTTTAGTACTTTTGATATTCTGGAAAATACATGACATTTAGTAAACAAATATCTTTTTTCACGAACAATTTAAAATAACCTCACTTGCCCTGATTCTCTCTCTCTCTCTCTCTCTCTCTCTCTCTCTCTCTCTCTCTCTCTCTCTCTCTCTCTCTCAGCTGTTAAAGAAAATAATTTTTCCTACCGATGAAGCATCATAAATTTCTTCATTTGATATCCACATTTTCATATTATATATAAGTTTTGCTTTCCTACGCGAACTTAAAGATAACATTGGCTATCTAATACTTATATGAGATCTCAATACATCAAAATCTGAAAACAATGACATACGTGAAGCAAGTAAATAATTTTCTTCCCAAATATAGGGAGTTTCAGATTTTGTAAACGATCATTAAATATACATTTGTTAAAGGCATAAATTTGGTGAAGACCATACTATAATTATAATTAACAGTCTTAATTCATTAAGTTACTAATTGATCTAAAGAGTTAAACATCTTTACTACCCTCAATCGTCTCAACAGAATCAATGAAAGGTGCAGGAAATGTAAGCATCGGAAAAAGCTTCAATAAACAACCTGATTCATCCGAGACTTTTTTGGGTGCGATTTCACTGTAGATTTGGTTGAACTCAACTATGGAGTGAGGATACTGCATTATTTACAAGCTTGCGCACGGACGACCCAATGGATCTTTTTTATATTTCTCCTCGCCTATGAGATTGGAGTGAACAAAGTAATGATGATGATGATGATGACAACGACAACGATGATGCAATCAATGCTGCTAGCATTACTACTACCACTACAGCTATGATAATCATCAGCATTAGTGTCCTCCTTTGGTTCATTGTTGTTATCATGATAGAAGAACGAGTCACGTTTTCGAAGCTCTGGCTAGAGTCCTCAATACCCGATCCGGAGAGAAAAAGAGTGAGAAAAATCCTGAGATTAAAACCAACTAGCCAAATCGAGTATTCGAGCCATTTGAATACACCTTTTTGTTTCTCGAATATGTGATCAAAGGATTTAAACGACTTTTCTACTGGGCTTTTTCGACCTACGAATATACTCATTCGAGAATCAAGAACACTAAATATTGTCCAGATTGTGGGCCCATTAGTTCTATTACTGAAAGTGCGTACTTCAATTTCCTTAATTGGACAACAAGATCACGCACAGTGGAGCAACCCATCACTAGAGTTACAGACATCAATGGATTGAAACGTACTGTGAGATTGGGTCTCTAAAGCGCGTATGATCGATCCTTGAGATCGCGAATAGTTTCCATGTCATGGCTGCAATGCCTTGTCATACACGAGTCTGTCGCAAATTGCTTTACCCATACATTATCTTATCTTTTTAATAACAACAATAAGATTCACTGGTTAGTGTTCTTCCCATATTTAGGTGGGGGCGAAGCTGATAACGAACGGTGCACAATGATTATGTAACTAACGACTCTCACTGAGTCTTTGTCGAAGGCAATTACAAAACATAAACAAGACAAGCAATAAACAAAAGCTAGCTTAGAATTTGCTTAACGTTACACGACTGTACGCCTAATAATAATATTTCAATTACACATACAGTCATATAATGTTTTGCAAATTCAACGTTTTTTTGTGTATATGTACACTTCCAGCAACACTAAAAGTTTCGTGTCTATCAGTCTGAAAACTGCGTCTCCGTTTAAACAGTAAAATCCAAACTGTCAGCTCAGTTGCCTTCTCGTGCATTATTGCTGAAGCGGATCTTACAGGATTCAAATCAGATATATAAGCACCGACAAATAGGTTTCATATATTTTCAGTTTATTTATGGTTAGCGTAAGGTTCATAACACATATTTGCCAAAGTAAACATATCGGGAACAAATGAAAACTGAATAGATGGATTTGCAAATATAGCAAAATATCATTGTTTTCAAATAAATATATAAAATCTCTCCATGTATTCTTCAGGTATTCTTAGCAATAGACTCCAGCCATTCATCTCTGACTTTAGATTCTATTTTTGTATGTGTGTCCTATTTCTGCGTTTCAAAAAGAAATACACCACAAAATACGAACGCTTGAAATTTTTAAGAATATGATTCAGTACAAAACGTTATATCATTAATTATTGTTTTCTAATTGTAAGCATGTTTGTTACGATTTCAATCTCATTAAGAAATTGTAACACCGGCGATCTGGAATTTGCGCATACAGATTAAATATTTGCATCTAATTAGTTTTTTTACTACTACTACTACCACTGCTAATGCTAAAAATAATCATCGTCACTACCACAACCACTACCATCATCATCAGCAGCAGTGTTGTTGAAAAGGAGCATAACAATGAACTGTCTACACAGCAATAAATTAAATAATCATGTCAACCGTTAATTTCCTTCACTTTGAAACGTTAAAATTAAATATTACAAGTCAATCTTGATCTGATTGGAAACAAATAAATTTTTGTAAAAACTTGTGCATGGTACCAGTCACGACATAAAACATAAAATAGTTTTCATCATTATATTCAGTATTTCTCTGTGTATGTTAAATCGGTACTAATAACAGAAAGCAAAATACTCAGATGATTCTATAGGACTCAATGCTAAGCTGTTCAATATGTTTCTTCCTTTCTTTTCATTTTTGTTTTATTTATTCCTACCTTTCGTATATTTCTCTCTTTTCTTTAGCCAGTTTAATCGGAACTTTTTTTATTTTCTCTACATTTTCCTTTACTTTGTCGCTTCCTTCCTTCCTTCCTTCCTCCCTTCCTTCCTTCCTTTCTTTCTTTCTTTCTTTCTTTCTTTCTTTCTTTCTGTCTTTCTTTTTAGCGTACTTGTATTATTCTTTGCAAGAAATCCAGAAACTAATAGCACAAATTCTTGAAAGATTTTAATACAACTTAAGTAAGTGTTCTTCGACTTTATAATCACTGAGTCTGCTTGTAATTCATCATACACTCTTAATACCAGAAAGTTAATTTTCACAACACTGAAATATAAGAGCTTTTTTGTTTTTGTTATTTGTTTCTTATTACAAATGCTAAATCTGACTGACGTATATAAGGCCGATCGTCCTGAGATATATTAGCGCTAGATTAGGGTACTATTGTAACCATAAAATGGAAAAAGTGCATCAGTGTCTAGTAGAAGGAAAGGTTGTCTTTATTACTAGTTAAAGTGGCGATCATTTCAGTAATTTATTTAGATAACGGTATATGGTGATACAGTCCTAGTTTGTAGATTCAGTCAACTCAAACCGATCAGACTGCTGCTAGTTTGTCATCATCATCATCTCGTCAAATAGTTAGAGCGTCCGCCTCGGATTCGGGCGGTTGCTGGTTCGAACCTCGGCCGAGTCATACAAAAAAGACTTATAAAAATGGTACTAACAACTGCCTCGCTAGGCGCTCAGCATTAAGAGGTTAGTGTTAGGACTGATTGGTCTGGTGTCAGGATAATATGACAAGGTGGGATATGATGCTACATGTCTGGGGTATGATGCCCCAGTGCTAGACACCACTATAAACTGCCACACTGCAGACATGGTAGCGATATTACTGAAAAATTGTTTAAGTTACGTTAAAAGTCCAAATCGCACACGCAAATCTTATCAAATAGATTACACAGTTTTGCTATTATAAACATTTATCTTCATCAGTATTGTATCCAGATAGTTAATTACTTTGATTACCGACAAATACTAGGTCCAGAGAAGTTTACAGACAGTAATATTAAATCGGCGCTCATCAATATATAGAGAAATCCCACTAATATATATATATATATAAATATAACTTTGATGTGATTGAAGTGATTGGTTTAAATACGAGGTAGCTACATTTAGTTTAAATCTTTGTTACGTTCTGAACAATTTTTATCTCTAGGACTTCCGTTCACATATTAGAAGTGTGGATTTCTATCTTCCACTCTTGATACGGCCATATATACCACTAGACCAGAAGAGAATCTTTAAACAATTCTTGTCAATTTATATTAGCGCCCATTAAAAAAAAAATATTTATCGTATTTCACTCCAGAGAATTATCAAGAGTATTTCTCTCAGTAAATACAGTATTTCACTGCCTAGCACAAAATACATAGTTATATTAATAGTTTTTGTGTGCGCTCTGCTCCAGTCATTGTGTTATATGTATTACGAACATATGCATTCACTAATCAGGTAGAACTGAAAACAAAAACTTCTTTTTTAATAGATAGTGTTACGTGTCTAGGCTCTTACAAAAAGTAACAAGAAAAGAGTGAAGACAACAAGCTTTGTAAAATTTAACAAATAATTTATTTCCCTAGAAAACCAAGGTACAAATGATAAAAAGAACTTACGGTTTTACGAATTAAATCCAAAATTAATCCAAGAATTAAAAAATAGAAGTCCTATTATTAAAAAGTCCTAGATGAATCTGAGTTCGAGTCCTGATGAAATCCAAAATAGAAGGCGATGACGTCTGTTGTAACCTTCAAAGTATAGCTGTGTCAACAGTTCCTTGCTGAATCACAGAAAATAATATTCCAGTTTTTGAATTCCGAATAAATTTCAATGAATGTCGTTGTGCAAGAATTTTGTAAGGAAAAGAATCAACTGAATTCCATAAAATAAAATTTCAACTCAAACTGGTCACAACAAAACACTTTTATGTGTTGATGGTTAAGAGACCGAATGAATAAATCCTATAAAGAAAACAGTTATACACAAGTTTAGGACGCATTTCCCGGATGAGGGTGACATGGTCATCCTTCCAGAACAAAATAGAAGCTTTTTACATGCCTAATATCACGTACTCTCAATATGGGCTTAACTGAGATCAATGGTTCTTACTCTGGGAAAGAATAATAAATTTTTTTTAAAAAGTTGTTTACTAGAACTGCCACTGTTTCTGAATCAAGGTCAGAAACTAGATACAGTGTTTCTATATTATAACAGTCAGGTCAAACAGAACTGAACTGAATTTCTGAAAAATGTCAAACCCAGTAAACAAAGTTACCTTATAATAGCATGTAATGGAATAAAAAATTTAAAACTAACAAACAAATAATGTAATCAAATATTCATAACAACAGTAGCTAGAATTAATAAATCCAAACAGAAAAAAAAAAAAACACAATAACAAAAATGATTCAGCTTTCATGTCTTGTGGAATGGGTTGATTCTGTTAATTTAAACACAACTGAAATATGACAAACGACATTTTTATACAAGATCTTAATTATGCACCCCATGTGTGTGAAAGTATGGACTAATCATGCTGCAGCCTTGATGTATGAAGTAGCAAGTGATAACTGATATACTGCATAGGGAATGAATAATCATAATGCGATCCTCCATTGATTCTGGGAAGGGTCAATGATCCGTCCAGAATTAAAAAAACGAACCACAATTGACCTATCGCTAGAACAAACATATCCATGTCCTATTCATTAGCATAACATATCATATAAAATCAAAGTATTTTATGTTGACACTTATACAGTGTGAATTGGTGTTAATATTTTAGTTTTCTACTGAAAATTTCTTGAAAAATGGTTGAAAAATATTTTTGTTATAACGATTTGTATTTGTACATGATACATAGTACGAGTCGGATATTAAACGGAGATAAGGCCTTAATATCTGTCAATCTGCTAATGCGCTTGTAAATCACGTGATGCTTACATCTTTGCTAGCGACGCTTTCGTTCTACAGTTTCGTACTTAATGTTTGGTTATTTACGCTATAAGAGGCATTATTTCTGAATATAATCTGATTAGTGCTAGTATGTAAGCTTTAATAAAGAAGATATCGAATGAGTTTGGTAATGGGCGACATCTACGAATATTGAAAAAATGACCAGGCTTCTGATTGACTAACCTTGTTAACACAGTGGAGGTTTTTCCTGAAGAGAGTTTGATAAAATGTGCTATACAGGTTTATATCATTGAGATCTCAGATGCAATATATTATGAGTGACATCTGCGCTTATAAATGAGGTAATCTAATATCGCATTGACGGAATTAGTGAAAGGTCGAAGCCATACTATAATTGGGAAAAAACTTAATCAAGGGTCAGTCCAAACATTGCTGTCATATCAGAAATTTGCTCCTTAGAGACATCTGATTGACTATTTTGGATTTTTTAAGTGTTTGGGTTTTTACACATTGCTGAAATGCATTAATAATACTTCTACACCTGCTTGGCCAATGTTAACAGCTGGTACTTTCCTTTCCTACTTCTAGTCAGTTTCGGAAATCGGCCGTCTACACTAAAAGTTTTATTTTGAACAAATTTTGATAATTCTTTTCAACGCGTCTACATTTATATGATACATATCTCACGTACGTTGAATCCTTAATGACATCCACCCATTTCAATGATGTATTTTGACATCTCACTGGTAAAGCTTCATGACGAGATTATTTTTCTATATCTCTTAGTAACAAAAGGTTATGCTTCATTTTTAAATAGATCAACTAATATTCACAACATTTACAGTTTCCATACACGTTTACCTGACATTGGAAAACATGACTAAATAAAAAAAGACTGCAGCACCAAAGAGTAAAGAAGTAAACATCAGCATAGGCGGCGTTTGTGCTTAGATTATTAATATTGTATCTGCTGCCAGTGATAAACCGAAAAGAGTGGTCTCGTGCGGGAAGGTGAAGTCTGTCTCTGTAGCGTTTTGGATCGCAATAACTAAATTATTCCAAGGGTTTCACGACCGGAGACCCCGCTTTGCTGATCGCAAAAAGGTGATTACATAAATGTTTCAATAGAAATAAATAGAACCATTTATAATGAGATTCATTGTCACAAATTTAGAACTTTGCCAAGGAAAGATTGAATTCAGGACGGGCATTTCAAGAAAAATTGTATCATAAAAAAGAAAATTGTCGCAATGAATGAAATAAGGAGAAACTATGAACAAATTTGCGCATAAAAGCATAGGAACGACTCAAATGAGAACATTATTTCTTTGTATAGTTTGATTACACATGCATTACGATTTTCAAACAACTGCATTAGGACCATCGTTATCTGCTTCAGACGTTATAGGCATATGGTAAATGGTTTTGCGTGACTCAGTGATGAAAATTAATTATATTTGTTCTAAAAATATTACGCAGATAAAGACAATTTTACTTGACTTCCCAATAGTTTTTAAATTTGTTCCCGATGGCAGAAAGATGATAACGTGAATATTTTGATTCAAAATTTTAACCCTTCACACACCGAAATATTGCTTGCAGTTATACGTGTTTACATGACAGAGGATGTGTGTGTTTTTTATTAAAGGGTCAGTTATACATGTTTACATGACAGAGGATGTGTGTGTTTTTTATTAAAGGGTCAGTTATACATGTTTACATGACAGAGGATGTGTGTGTTTTTTATTAAAGGGTCAGTTATACATGTTTACATGACAGAGGATGTGTGTGTTTTTTATTAAAGGGTCAGAGTCTGCACCGACGTCATCAATATCAAGTTTCGAATCCAAAAGTGGTGGTGAAAATACGTGAAAGCAATGTCAACTTTTCATTATATAATTCTGCCTTTTAATATCTGCATGAAAACCTTAACCTATAATCTATATTCTCTTTGTTAAGAATTTTCAAGATTCTGAGAGAAGAAATAAACAGAAGTAAAATACAAGAGACATACGAACCTTGTTCTCTCGCCGTGATGTTTATCCTTCCCAGGTTCCCGATTTTATTCGGGTTCCCGACCTCAGGCTGCTGAACGATGATAACAAATTCGGCCGAATAATGCACTGCGGCGCTGAGGGGCCGCTCTTTTTGCAAGAAATAATATGACAGACTTACATCAATCTATACTAATGACTAATGAGTTCGCTTCATCATATCATAACAATAGGCAAAAAAATAGATACCTTTTACTATAGTAACGTTGATTCTTTTCGACATTGTATCCACTATACAAAGATACGTCCCGCCATCAGAGCACGTGACATTGGTCTTGTGTACAGTCAAAGCCTTGCTTGATCCGTCTAGACTGCCGCTGTGCGACATTTTAAATTCAGAATCCAGCTGAACGCCATCCCTGTATTAATCAAATTTACATAGAAACACTTTACTGAAAATTACTTCTAAATAGCTACGCCCCTCTGTTAGCATATCTATTTTCTTTCTTTCTTTTAAAATTAAAAAATATGCCGATTTTTATGGCAATATACCCCAGATGAAATACTTCGCACGGAGTATTTAAGAATGCATTATATATTTGCCCGACTAAAACTAAACTGATCTAATAAAACAATTTTATCTTGAAGCAATACACAGCCAATCTTGAATGCTGTCATATTTACAAATACCATATCATACACTGACTTTTTGACATTTAAATCGCCTGAGTACTCTCATACCTTCTTTTAATTATTTTTATGTGTGAGTAAATTAATGCAGGAATCAGTGCTACCATTTTCACTGTCTGCAAAATAGCCATACATATATATGTGTCTGTTTATGTAATTGGTATTTCCGCCCAACCTTTATTAACATCTGTTGATATTTTCTATTATACCTTAATTTAAATTTCCATTAGCAGCTTTCGTTACTTTCATTTGACAATTACATACATTCAATAAATACATACATACATACATACATACATACATACATACATACATACATACATACATGATAGTATTAAAGATAAGAAGAGAGACAGCGACATATAAAAACGCAGGCAAGAAAAGGGTTCTGTGCAGTATATAATACAGATCGGATTGCGTACCTTGTGAAAACCAGATCCTTCGTAATTTGATTGGAACTATTGACCAAACATTCTAGTGTTAAACTGCTGCCAACCGGTAGTATTAATTCTTCTCCCGGAGGGGAGGGAGAGAGGTACAGATCGGAGCCTGAACAAACAACAAAGAGACAAATGCATTAACGTTTACATCAGCTGTTCACTCCCCTCGCCCCATATCCCCGATACTCCGTATATTCTGGATTGGGACGTGTAGCCCACTCTTCCTGAAAAGTACCCAGTCATATAGCACAGTCAATTAAACTTCATATAACTATTAATAATGTACAAGTCACAAGACTTTATACAGATGTACCAAAATTACTCTTAACGTTAACAGTTATGTCAAGTCAATACAAGATAATACATTTGTACCGTACCAATAGCATGAAGTTTTATCTATACCAGTGCCAAATTCATAATAATCAGACGTGCAAAACGGTGTTACCTTTAAAATGAAAACACTGTATAAATTAACAAAACTGTTACCAAAGTGTGTGTGTGTGTGTGTGTGTGTGTGTGTGTGTGTGTGTGTGTGTGTGTGTGTGTGTGTTGGGAAGGGGTGTTATATGATTCTCCAATAAACCAACAGATCAACAGGTATTACGGCATGTTGAAAAGCTGGAAATACTGGACTAAGATTATCTCCTCAGCTAATAGAAAAAAATATATCTGTAATGCATAACCCATTTTTGACTGACATAAAAAATCATCCTGGAAAGAAAAACTGGGCATCATCGTCAGTCCGGAATTTATTAAACAGTCTGAGCCTGGGGAAGTGTGGATAAATCAAGCTGTTGGAAACATAAAGATTTTCTTATATTTAGTGAAACAACGGATATCTGGCCAGTTACTCCAGAATTGGTAATCACAAATCAGCGAATCTTCAAAAGCTAGATTATACAGAAATTTGTCACAAAATTTTGGCTACAAGGAGTACTGAAATACAGTAACAGAGAGAGAGAGAGAGAGAGAGAGAGAGAGAGAGAGAGAGAGTCTGTATGTGTGTTTGATTTTTAATGTAGAATTTAAAATATTCAGTCATATCGCTACGACGTCGGCAGTATATAGTGATGTCTATCACTGGGGCATCATGTCGCAGATACGTAACATCATGTCCCACCCAGTCACATTACACTGACACCAGGCCGACCAGTCCTAACACTAATCTCTTAATGCTGGGCGTCAAGCGAGGCAGCTGCAAGTGACATTATTATATCTTGGATATGACTCGGCCGGGGTTAGAACCCGCGACCTCCCGCATCCGAAGCGGACGCTCTAACCTCTTAGGCCACCGGAGCGGTCTCGTAAAAATGAAAAATTTAGAAAATCACTTTATAAAAAAAAAAAATATGTCTGTTCATAATTTAAATGTTGAATCGGTGAGATGGAAGAGACCACATAGCACCCCACTATATTAAAGAATTTGTAATTATTACAACGTGCCAGAAGATGACTATCACTTTCTTTTAAAAAAGGCAATGTTGTTTGCAGCTATTAAAAAAGAGAAGTATATATGCGTTTAGTTTTGAAGAGGTCTGAGTATGTTGAAATTTATCAGATTACTCAATTCCATGAAAATTACTGAGGTTAAAATCTTGGATATCTTATTATTTAGCACCAAATGAACGTAATAATATGAAGAATACTATCAAAAGTTGCATCCTCCTTTTCATTATTTAATAGATGCACTACTGTGTTTCAAATCAAGTATAGTGTGCTTATGATACTATTAAGTAAAGCATCTTTAATAGTGGCCTAGTGGTCTAAAGCACTCACAGTTACGGATCACTACCATCTCACCTCTGTCTGCGTGGGTTCGAGTCTCGGGCTCGGCCAATGTGATTATGTGAGAAAGCTTGCCGGTAGCTTCTCGTGGGTCGGTGGTTCTTTCCGTGTTCTCCCGGGTTCTTCCTCAACCATTAATACTGGCCGCCATGTATAGCCTATCTTGTGCTGAAAATGGCGTTAAACCCTATAACAACAACAACAACATCTTTAATACTATTTATATTTTGATGACACCTTTTGTGTCTTCTCCCGAATCACGTATGTGATTCACCAAGCACATTCTGGAGTATTTTACAGGCCACAAATTAACGTGTTATATTCAATATTCGTATCATATACCATGTGCACATGAATGCAGGTATGGATTTTATGTGCGTGTGTGTGCCTATCACAATATCTCAGTATTGTGTATATATATATATATATATATATATATATATATATATATACACACACACACACACACACACACACACACACACACACACACACATGCTGATGGCCAATCGACTAAATGCAAATAAAGTTCTTCTTTCTATATTCAGGATCCTGACTATCTTAGTACGTTTGAGTTTTATGAAAAGGCCGAGAAAGTGATTACTACATTTTGTATGTATGTTCATCATTCTTTCAACTGTACTGACTGTGTTGGCTTTAGGGTTATTGAGTCCAAAAATAATGGTATCGACCGACAGAAATCAATAACCACTCCCACTATCACTGTGTGGTTCCTGTATACCTACAAGTTAAGAAAGTCACCCACCATACATGTCGCTTATATGTAAGCCCCGTGTTCATTATGGTAATGAATTGCTCATGTCGGGTACACTGTATGAATTCATGAATATAATCATATGCTTAATTCAATGGTAAAGACAACTGTATACCTGGAATTTTTTGAAACGCTTCAACATGTACTGGCAGGTTTTTAAAAAGAAACCTACTCCCCAGATATCAGTTTGTGGGTATCCCACTCTTTTATGCAGGCACACACACGGACACACATACGCCCACATGCACATACACATGCGTGCGAATATTCCCAGCTTAAGAAGACAGAAAATCTCTGAAGAAGTTAAAAAAACAAAAGTGAAAGTAGAACAACCCATAAATATTACCTGAATTAGTAGTATCTTTGTAGTGTGGGACTGCAAATTATCTTGATCTTTTGAGCTCGACATCTAATGAAATACACAATGACGATTAACAACTGTTCCTACCTAAAGTACATGCAGCAACCCTGCCTTACCTTGCTAATGTAAAGTTATATAGTTCGGTTTGTCGTGTGTTCATTTAACCGAGTTTATTTTATAGTTATTTAAGTTCTCAGCGTTCTCTGTTCTATTCGTTAAGATAAATCGTTGGCTTCAAGTATAGCTACTATTTATGCAGCAAAGTTATTACAAAAAGAAACGGGTAAAAAGGTTCATTGTTGTTAAACTCTGTACCCTGCAATCAAACCTCATTAAGAACATTAATGTCAGTATATACAAGCTATGCATCTATATACCCTTGGCATAGCGACATACCTTGTGCAATAAGGACGACCAGGTTAGATAAAAGGTATACAAACAAAGTCTTGAGAATTCTCAAACACAGTATATGATCCATTTTCACCAATTGTAAACTTGAACCTATTCTTTAATAAAGGGAGTTTACTCCGTCGATGTTGTATAGTGGCAGGGAATAATTCGTAAATTGGCTCCTATAAGATATCGTAACTGAAGGCTATGATGTGACCTTTTCAGCTATTAGTGTTTAATATCCCATTAATAGATAGGGGTATGTTTTGAATTCGGTGTTTCGGGCTCGTATTGTTTTTGAAATTCATGTGAGGTATTACACTTCACATAATTACTTGACAGTATCTAGACGGTGAAATACCAATAGTCGGCTTTGAAGCAGAGCTAGCCACCCACAGCGCAGACAGGTTCGGGTCAAGGGAAGTATATTTCAAGACGGTCTGGATGGGAAATATTCTGAATTGGGAACTATTCTGAACTGGGAACTATTCTGAATTGCATCAAGCTATTTTACAGAATTATCACATAGTGAATGGGCTATGTGATCATTGGTGTGTGTCAAAAACAACCCTCGAACATGAAAATCATGTAACAGTTTGGAGCTGGGGCACAAACATTTTTGCTATGAGCTTCCATTGACTTATCAGGTCAAATTAATAATATTATAATATAATGATATTATAATGATATTATAATTATATTTTGATTTATTATAACTATCCAAAAGTGTCAACGTTTGACCTCACATGTGTAGGCTATTTTTACGTGTTTTATATCAGGCATGTGACACTAGATTTGTGTATTTAAAAAAGTCTACCTTGCGCCCTTATACAAAACTAATATTTATTTAATGTTGCAGTCATTCACGTCTAATACAATTTTCCTTTTCTGTGTATGTGTATAATTGATTGGTACATATATAGCATATATATATATATATATATATATATATATATATATATATATATATATATATATATATATATATAGATATATATATAGATATATAACAGTCAATATAGTGCCGTCCTTTGTCGTTCTCCCAGACCCTTCTCTGCTCCATGGGAGACTCATGTTACAGGAGAAGGAACTGCTTCTACTACCCCCAAGTTATAACTATTTACATCAGGACAAAGTAACATATTTTGGGTTCACCTTCCAAGAGATGATACAATAATGGGGATTATAATGTATTTTCTTGCTTTTTAAGTAGGTATCAAGCTCTGCGCTCCTATGCTATTGAAAATTATTCATATATCATCACAGACACATCAAAACAATTCATAACATGTCACATATTCTCTTCACAGTAATTCCATTCCACGGGAACAGATATACTTCAAAGAAAGCATGAATCAACATACTGTTATGAATGTTAAATGCCACCAAAGGAACAGTCTTACAAACAGTGATGGCTATGGCATCGTGGGTGCCATATTTGTGGGTTAGAGATTAAATATTTTAATTCATCGACTGGCTTTCTAACCGCAGTCCATTGTAACGTTGACGTAAAAGATTCGCATTTTATATATTTAAGATACTAAGATTATATACAACTGTGTTTGTATCTCATTTATGTTACTATGTTATGTATTGGCGTCATGGCTGAAAAATTAGTTTCATTGATAAATAAATGTACGTGGTAATGAGTAAATGATTTGGGGAAATATAATCCATAAAGGCAAATAAACTAGATAATTGGTATAACTGTACTGTATTGGGAATTTGTGCCTGATTTTATCAGGTAGTGAAAACAGTATGATTGCTAATAAGAGAGATTTTATAATGGAAATTCATTCTCAAACAACAGAGGCACTGAAATTACATCAGAAAAAAAGTCTTATAACCAAAGAAATAGAAGAAATGTACTTAATAAGCCTCTTAAATCATCAAAATAGAAAACACATTTTTTTCATACGCAACAGACATTTATCATTTTAACGAAATGTGTGCATGAAAGATGGAAGATGAGCAAACAAAACTAGAAATGGTTTTGGTTTGGATTGAGTTGATTTGGTGTTTACAAGCACATCGACGCAAGATATGTTATTTTGTGCCGAGTGAACAGAAGTAAAGATGTCTTCCCCAAAAACAAAATTTCAGCCTGGTCTTGGCAGGATTCGAACCCTCGCCTTTCGGGTGACATGTATGGCACTGTAACCATTGAGTTACCAAATATTCTAGTACAGAAAAGGGTTACCATGTAACAATAGCCTAATTCAAACATTATGGCCCTGTTTCAACGAACATCTGCATCTTTCTTCCTCAAACTGAGATTTGTAATCCATTTCTATAGTCTGAAACCATACCTTGATGTTCTACTCGGGGTGGAACTGACCTGTCTCTACAAGAATTGTTATATATATATATATATATATATATATATATATATATATATATATATATATATATATATATATATATATATATATATATATATATATATATATATATATGTTCTTCATGGTTGGTATGCACCCAGCAGTCTGTGATATCTTTTTCAGTATAATAATTTCTCAAATAAAGAAATGCATAATTGACATATAGACTGTAAATAGTAATGTAAACCTCGCAAAGAAGGTATGAAATACTCAACTGATGCATTCATTCATATTTATTTAATAGTACTGAGATCAAAAGTCAATGTTAAAAATTATATCAACAATCAAATATTCATTTGATACCATCATTAATTTAAGGATTGGCTGTTTGTTTTTTAAACTTCATGGATGTAAGAACCGAAAAAAAACAAAAAACGAAACGATGTGCAAACTGTATGATCCGTGAAGCGGATTATACAAAGTTTGCACAGCGTTGTTCCGGTTCAAATAAAAAAAACAGTCAATCCTTATAATTAAATTCAGTAGCATAAATAGTTAAATAAACTCATAGTTTAAACAAACATTCTTTTATTTAATCATGCAAAGAAAAATTAGATATGAAATTATAATAGCAAACTGATTCAAATCCATTAAAGAAATAGCTGAGTTATTTCAAACATTCAAGTCAGGCTCTATGATCTGGGCTGTGAAAGCCAAATTGGATATGGCTGTGATGTTCCATCTACTCTACACTGGTCTACCTATTTGCTGTTGCCATAAAATTCATTTCGAAACTGTTAAAAAATCATATACAACAATAATGTTAAACTATATAATAAATAACGAAAAATACTGCTTTCAAAGGTGAAGAACTTACAAATATGGTGACACGCGTACAGAGAAATTATTCATTTCAAAATGTTAAAAAGCACAATTTCTATAATTATCCAATTTGTTTGATGTCATATGAAATAAAATCGATTTGTTGCAGTGACATATAATTTAATGAATAAACTATCTTCTGTTGCTGCTGCAGGAAACAATTTAGTAAAGAAACTGACTTTTACTGTAGGAAGGCTGACTTTCACGGTTGCAGTTGCACACTGTATCAATAGCACACATGTTAGTAACAATATCATTAGTAAACATTTTAGTGCAGAAAGCGACTTCAGTACAAACCTAGTGAAAAATAAAATGCTTTTTACTGTTCCAGGAGCAAACAATTTTGTGAAAGCGAAAAACTTTTCTGTTCCAGTTCAATAGAAGATAATTGGAATTTGCATAGTGTAGGAGTGTTGGATAGTAGATAAATAGGTTTAGGATATTAGATGCTCGAGTGTTTGATAGTAGACAAATGAGTTTAAAGATAGCAGATAACTAGTTATCAGCTACTCGATGCGATTTGTTCATGGTTTTGTTTGGGTACCAAATAGTAATTAAGTGGGTGCTGTATAGCATATAATTGGGTTTTAAATTTGTGCAACAAGACCTCAAATCTGACTGGTTCATGTTAAATTTCCAAAAGCGCTTCAGTTATCGAAAGAGCTCCATTCGTTTTCCTCATACTGCTTAGATAATACTTTTTCTATTTGGCCTCGCAAAAGACCAATACCGAAATGAAGAGTTAAATTTTAATCCCAATACATGGATTTTCTTTTCTCGATTTCAACCTCAACATCGATTTTTGGTTTGGTACCGACTTCAGCATATACTAAGTTAATATGAGAGAGGATGGCTAACATTCGACTGTATTTATCATCATGACTATGCTTCAAAATAGGCTACACATTTTATCAAAGCAAATTGTCCACAACGTCAAAGAAAAGAACCATCTAAGACACCATTCCTTGGAAAATGTCTACCAGATCGTCTGCGGAAAAAGAAAAAAAACCACGAGTGCGACTTTCCCGATCAGAACACGTTACCATACTAGCACACTAATCTCTATATAACAAAAAAAGAAGTTATTTTAAGTACAAACGCTGACTGAATGTTGAATTCAACACAGCAACAGTATGATGAACTCTTTGACTCCAAATTTTAAGAAAACATGTTTTTATAGCGTCTTCTGGCTACGAAGGTTTTCAAATTCGATTTCAGACGTTCAAAGGGAAATAGACTTATGATTTACATGCCCCCATCCCTACAAAATCTTTAGTCAGAGCAGAATTTGTTTACTTTGGACGAGGATATCATGTACAGTGCTTCAATTGTGCTGTGGCAGTTCGTATGGTTGATGATGATTCCGCTTTCCATGAATATGCCTGATAGTCTCCATGCTGTCACTACGTTCCTTTGCTTGGTCCCCTGGGCTCAACACGGTACCATCAGGGTACCCTTCTCCGGTATAAAGAAGTTAAAAAAAATAAAAAAGAAATATTATTTTTTAGGGTAAAGAAACTAGCCAAGAAAGATAATTCCACATAGAAAAATTATGTTGGATCTTTTCAAAATTAAATGACGTCGAATGCGATGAAATACCATATGGTGTACCTGTATACTCACCAACCACTTTGGATACGCAAAATTTACCGGAAAATACAACTGAAACAAGAATACACGTTTCCTGTGAAATTGCCTGACTACCGTAATTTTGAAAGTCTATTTTAGACGCTCAAGGGAAAATGGTCTGAATCATGGAGGGACCTACTCCATTATCTTTAACAAGAGCAGGATTGCTTACTTGACCATATGTTACTTCACCGTCTACAACATGTATTTGGCGTTCACGATACAGCCTTACTATGGTTCAAGTCCTACTTGCTCAGCAGGACACAAACTGTGTCCGGAAATGGAAAACACTCCAGCCCAGTTGATCTATGTTGCGGTGTTCCACAGGGGTCTGTTCTTGAACCTGTTCTCTTCATTCTATACACTCAACCACTCTCAAGTGTCATAGATCATCATCCAGTGTCTCACCAATTGTATGCTGATGACACCCAAATATACAAATCTAGCCACCCAACTGAAGTTGAAGCTACCATCCAAGGCGTAGAGAGGTGCATTTCCGATGTGAAATCATGGATGACATGTAACAAACTGCAGATGAATGATGATAAAACTGAAGCCATCCTGATTACAACACAAAGACTTTCTCATTCACATCCTTTACCTCAGACAATAAATATCAACAACACCAACATTAAATTCACACAGTCAGTACGAAACCTCGGTGTCACTCTCGACAGTACTCTCTCATTGCACCAACATGTCATGAACATATGCAAGGCTGCATATCTTGAACTGAGACACATCAGCTCCATTCGCAAGTATCTTTCAGTTGATGCCACTAAAACACTTGTGTGTTCCTTAGTACTTTCAAGACTGGACTATTGTAACTCAATTCTGTCTGGTTCGTCTCAATATCCACTCCAGAAACTTCAAAAAGTTCAAAACACAGCTTCTCGGATCATCCTTAGAGTACCACGATCAGAGCGCGCCTCCCCTCTGCTCTGTACCCTACATTGGCTATCCATTCGATCCAGAATTAAACACAAAATTTGTTCTCTGTGCTACGTTTCACTGACGGGCTCCAGTCTAACATACCTATCCAACCTCACCCATGTGTACACACCAGCAAGATACTTACGCTCCTCTTCTGACACGCGTATTCTCATTATTTCCACTATGAAAATGAAATCATATGGACAACGTTCTTTTGCATACCAGGGCCCAGCAACGTGGAACGAATTGCCCACTGAACTTAGACACAAAGACACAGTGATCTCATTCAAGAGCGCTATTAAAACTCACCTATTTCAATTGCAAGAACAGACTTAAAGACCTAATAATGTTTCCTTACCTTAAATATTTACAGCATGTTTTCTGTTTTCTAATTTCGTGGTATTTGTTTTTAGTTTTGTAATCATATCATTATATATGTTTTTTAAGTGTTGTCAAATGTTGAAAAGCGCTTAGAACTTCTAAAGATTAGACTCTTTACAAAGTCCTCATTATTATTATTATTACTTGGGAGAAGGAGATAGTGTACTGTTTTCAGTTCTGGTGTGACACGTTATGAATGAGAGCATAAAGATGCAGCTTTCCTTGAATATTCAAGATAGTTTCCGTGCTGTCAGTACCTCCCTTTGATCAGTTAAGAATACGATTCTTGCGGACACATTATAAGAGGAGACGCCTGTCAACATTAAATAATATTCTTCAAACAAGACTTCTGACAACTTTTTTCAAGAATTTCACAGAGGGGCTTAATTCAGCATTAGTTCTGAAATGGAAAGTCTATTAAACAATCCACAGGATCCACTGAGTGGATACTGACAGACATATCTAAAGGTTATATTTGTAAGATGATTTAAACTCTTCATTAATAGACAAGTTCACAACATGTAATCAACTATGCATGTTGAAAGGGAAATACAACTCTATGTCTCTTTGTTAATATATGTTCTTCAGTTAAAATTTTCAATAGCGACATACGCAGCTTAATGATCCCGTTTCATATGTCTTTTAATGTTTCGTATATCCATGTTAGTTTTGCGTTTAAGTCATTATAAGAAAAACGAGACAAAAACTGAATCTGTAGAACGTCTAAAAATAATTCAAGCTATGATACAAGTTTGTTTGTACCGTAACGATCTTTGACACACAAGGGATTTACTGTCGCAACCAATAGTTTGAATAAATTCTGAGGAAGCAATAAAGCGCAAGAAATTTATCATAACGTCAAAAATTTTATTTTGCAATTGTAACCACCATATCCTCCCGCCCCCCCCCCACAAAAAAATCTCGATAATGATATTTTGCATTGGGTATTTTTAACTCAACAGCTATACAAGAAACAATTATAAACTCATGCAGACAAATTCTGCCTTAAGTTTCATAAATGTGAACAAAACCAAATCTCGACATTAAATTTGGCAAAGTGCTGTTTTTCTAATTCTCAGGCATGATTTTTGCAACATTCAAAAATTGTCGATCGGCAAGTGCTACCAATTGGCCTTAAATCTGCAGACGAAATTGAACTCTAATCGGATACAGAAGCGATTATATTTCGTACCTAATGAAGGCTGTAGTCAGTATATCAAGTTACTGACATACCGTAATGAAGTGATGAATGAAAACATTTTGCCATTTTGAAGGCAGACATAGTTAGATGAAATACAATAGACGATGCTTTAAAACATATTCGCTCGACGAGTGTCAACATATGCTGCCTATTAAAGTCTATTATGTGCAATTTTACAAAGATCGGATTCCAAACGAAGCTTACATATCCTCTGAATTTTGAAGCGACATGTCGGTGTGTGTAAGCTATTGATTATATTTCTTTGGATTTCTTTCACTTGCAGATTCTTGGTGGCATTTATAACTATTTCCTCTTTAAAGGGGTATTCATGTAGTAGTTTTTGTAATGTGTTCTTGAAATTTCATTGTTAGTTTATTCGAAAGAAATATATACATAAACAGAGGATCTCAGATGGGTAATGATTTAATAGTGAATTTATGAAACCAGTTGAATAATATCCAGCTTTTACGAGCCTCACCATGCTCTCACATTCTTGATGAAATTCCGTACCTTATGCTTGCTGTGGTCATAATAAACCATGCTCATTTTATTGACACTACTAAACTCCGTAATGATCGGCGGAATGCGAGATGTGCAGAGCTGTTTTTTGTGAGATGCCATGATAACTCGTCAAAATAAATGGCAAAACGATACTCTCCTAATCCTATCCTTGTTCTCTCCACCCAAACCCACCCCATCATAATGCATGTTGAAACAAAAAATTGCAGGAGCTGTATTGTTTGTAGATGACATGACTGAATTTTTTGTCCATTACAACAATTATTAGCTTAACAGGTCAAAGTGTACAAGAACTGATGTGATTGTCATTTGTTCATCGTTTTTCGTCTTTAAGCAAATGTTTATTATAGCAAAGCTGAAACTATTCAGATGAAAGTTGCAAACGTTAGCACACAGGTTCATCCTGAGGTCTCCTTGGTCCTAAATGAAAATGGTATCTATGGAATATCCCATATAGTCACACTGAAAATTCAAGGTATCACAACATCACCTGAACAGATCGTCATAATCTACAATACAGTTCATGCCATTTTTCATTTTTCTATGTATTGTAATTGGGATAGAGAGGATTAAAAAAAGATATCCACCATCTCTCCAAGTGTTCTGTTGGAGTAGCCGCAGATTCTTCTTGTTGTCTTAGCCATTCCTACTGTTTGTCCTGTGTGGATCATACATGTTTTTGCTTCTCTTGGGGTTCTAGATGTCTTTGTTCCATTTCTTCTTGTTGTTCTTTCTGTGATGGTGCGGGTGGTTTGTCTCAGGTAGGCTTGGCCCGTGGAACTACCGGTAAATCTTCGCGTGCGGGTGCAGATGTTTTCTTTCCCAACAGGTCAAAATGTTTGTTGCAGTTGCTGTCTTTGATCTTGGGCTCGGGAAAGTTTTGCCGGTGTGGTTGCAGGTGTGCAAAATTGTGTCAGTGGAGATCTGCACAAAGGTCCATGATTGCATAATGGTTGAGGTTTGTGTGATGGTCCTGATTGGGGTGGGCTTGGAAGTGCGCGTGATCGTTTTCTGAGTCTTTCCTGGTCAACCTCTTGCATAAATTCTACAAAGATTGAGTGGCCTTCGTCACCATCGACCTCTTTATTTTTAACTCTTTCATATATCTATCATACTGATCGGACCTTGGTTTGTTTAAACCCCATAATTTCCCAGTATACCGAATTGTTGCAACAACTTACCAGCAACCTCACTCATGTCAGCGTACACATTACTGGCGTAATATGCGTCAACAAAGTGTCAATGTCAGTGTACAGCATTTTTACATGTAATCGCAAAGCTGTTTGATCTTATTATAATAAAATTCATACAGTATGGATAAGTACAACACAGACTAACCAGCGAATGTTGGCTGTGTAGGCTTCAGTTTTTATTTTATTTTTATAGTACATGACAATGAGCCTACCATCAAAGATCTTCAGTGACTCAAGCGCAGGTTCAGCAACAAGCCTTTGAAAACTTGTCGTATGTACTATCACAGACAAGTTTGACACGAATCCATGTCCGAAGATTCTCCATTGTCAAGTGTGAGAAAGTTTCTCTCAACCTCTTTGGTCGCTGCGGTACACAGGTTTGTATTCATTCGAATGTACAGGGCCGTCCAAGCACTCAGGTGAAACTGTAACACTAGGTGGATTTTGCATATATGCATCCCCAGTCGCAAATACAGCTGGAGGCTTCGTATCTGAACATATAGGTTTGGTTCTAGCTTTGTACATTTTGTTTACTTGCATCCAGTATCATTTATAATCCCGCACTGATACGGAGACAACCAATCTTACGGCGCCGATATCGCTACAGGTGCTAGCGGACACTCATTATGAGCTTTATGAATTGTGTCCGGGTACGCAAGGTCGATTATCAAATATCGCTGTTACTGTCGTATTTGCAAATGTCTATTCCATAGGACTGACTCATTTAAACCAGCCAACAGACGTGGGCTGCATTATTGTCCAGCCATACTAGTTTTGGGCATAAAGATACCTGATGTAACTTTTGGGTGACGCGGGATCATATCAATCCACATCTGGGTTGTTGGCACGCGCGTATCGGGGCTCGCCATTGATATGCCACCGAGAATTCAACATTCGACGAACATTTGCTGACCAATATCAATTAGTAAATTCCAATTCAAAATTGGTTTAATATAATAATTCGTCCCAGGCCTTTCTCGGTTACGAAAACGCAGTGCGCGAGGTTGAGCTTATACACGCTCAAAGCTGTAACACCATATGTCTCAGACATCCGTGAGCAGTAACACATCTGTTCTCAAATACAAGTCATGATAGTCACCCACGCTTCTGAATTCCAATGCGGACACGACCTTTTTACAAAATCGTTTGGCGAAATTATCGTCACGAGACAACCATGAATGAAATGCCTCGATCGGTGGCAACTGATTTTCAGTAAACTTGTCCCATCCACGCACGTACTCGAAGGGGTACATTCCTTTTCTGGTAATGAACTTCATCTTGTCTAGGTTAGTAGTACGATATTGACTGGTGATTGTAAAACGATAATTGGATTCCGCCGCAAGATTACTTAATAGTTTGTATAGACTGGAATTCAGAAACTGCAGCGAGTTAATGAACTGCAGCTGACCCAGCCTTAAACGTCATGTTGGTAAGGACTATGCTTATCGGAATCTTTGATGCTGTGGGTGGCTTGCATAATCAGTTGACCACTATACCCATGCAAATTATTAAGCACCACGGAGATTAATGTTTTATTTATGTAAATTAGCAACTCTATATCGTATCAGCTGTGTACATCTCCTCTATACGTGCCAGTAATGCGACACTGATTGCTTGATTTGGCAACAGACCCAAAGGAGCCACCACAGATCCAGCATTAAGTATCACCGGAAACCTTTCGTGTGTCATTGTTATTTATAATAATGTCTGCTGAAGAGGGGGCCTTTTAACGGATCCATTTTTCTGTGAGAAAGAATGACTTAAGAAGCACCTTTACCGTGTTTGGTACAACATTGGTGGTTCATTTCATCCGTCGCATGTGACTGCAGTATAACAAAACCCGCATGGAACTTGTGCAGCTAGTTGCGTTGTATTTGTTAAACCTCAGGAGTGCCCACTGCCCTCAGGAGTCATTCGAGGTACGCGTAGATGATATACAGTACCTTCATTTTTCACTGCAGCGCTGTAAATTTCCAAAGGTTTTTATCAGGTTATCTCATAATCATACAATGTGGATTTTCACAGATTCCACCGTAGTTAAAGTTATGCTCGTCAAGCAGTTGTTGAGTGCTAAATACATGCATGCGAGGTCTGCATGTAAGTTTCCTACCCTTGTACATACTATGAATGTATAATAGTTGTGGGAAATTTTAATCCACACATAATGGTACGGTGACTACAGACTGTGGAATAATAGCAAATCAGTATTAAACTGTCAGCATGTGTACATCGATTGTAGACTTGGCTGCAGGCACGTTGTTCCAAACAAATAAATTTAAAGCTATGCCATGATTAAGTTGCTTAAACTTAGCGATGTCAGTAACTATACAGTAAATTTTGTTACCAACCAGGTGTTGTTGATGCTTTCTAGGCTGGTCTTGTTTATCAATCGCGAGATGCAACTCAGACAAGAGCGCCCATTCAAAACATTGATGATCATCATTTTCTACGTTGACTACTACTTGCCACGGAAAACATACTGGTGTTGGAATGTAACTCGACCGGCGGAAATGATTTCACGGGGAAATATGCAGTTGAACTTCTAAACATCTGTCCACAGTCCATCATGATCATGTGTTGGTGATTGTTCCCAACATCTCAAGAATCCTTGCAAAAACGGTTATGAAATTCATCATTAATGTTCTCCGTGTCTTTATGTTTCAGGATCACACAAGCACCGCTTTGAATCCACAGGCTTGTGATTGTATACGCATCGTCATTGACTGAGAAGCACCCACGTGAAATAGCATATAAAGATTCCTACACGGGCAATGCGGGCGAAATAACACAAGTGGTTGAAGATGAACAAGAACGTTACAGCCGTATTGCACATATCATTAAAAATTATGCTGCCGTAGAAGCACGACAGTTACAAGTCCCTAAGTTTGCATCACGGAAACGTCGTAGTGATTTACAAGATTAACAGGCAATTATCCCGATCGAATATTTGACAGGTAAAGACGCAGTGAAAATTCTTTCAAAGATGCGTCCCTGAATCGAATCGACGCTACACGCGCGGACACCTAGGCGGGTTAAGATGGATATTGCTCTCCATGTGAATTTGGCTATGCCGCTTAACCGTGACGCCTTTGGACAAAGTCCTTACATTTCAAGTATGTCAACTTTTCTCATACCCCTTGGAATCTTTATTTTACGCTCTCGCGCGTGTTGCCTATGTGGTTCACAGTCGACATGCTTTTTTATAAGGGAAAACATTATCTAACTGAGAAATGTTTGCATTATTTTTTTTACTTTAGCAGGATCAGACACTTCTATTGCTTTAACCAAGGCTATTATTTCTCTGACTTCTATATCTGTTTCCTCAACAGCCTTGACTCGTCCGGTGTTTCTACAATCATCGGCTCGGTACATATGCGTCCGCACGCGATAAATCTCCATACGAACCATATGACCGGCAAAGCTGATTACGTAACTTTAGTCTGATACTACATTTAAGACATGGTCGAGCACCTAGACCAAGACATAACGCAAGCAAGTGTGATTTACAGCATTCGTAATGTCATATTCTGCCACGGAGTTAATATTTTCCAAGCCATACACTCTCAGGACTATATGATCTTAAAATAAGTAACAGAAAGCAGCAAAAACAGAAACGATTTTTTAAACATATTCAACAAATAATTTTTCCCTAGAACACAAAGAGAAAATTACAAAGAAATCCACATGATTGTGAATTAAATCCAAAATAGTCCTAACAGTTTTATCTCAAATCAGAAAATATTGTGTTCCAAATGAATTCCAGTAGTGTTTCGAATAAATTCAAATCTTGAATATGCTGATGTGCCGGCAATTTTAAATGTACCAGTGTACTAGCAATCTTGATGTATCACAGTGATATAATACAAAATGTCCTTGAATGAATTCACAATAATTCCAAAATGGTGATTTGGTCCTAAGGTATCAATAAGCACTTTGTAGCTCCAAAGAATAATTGAAACAAATAAATCAAATTGTAACAGAACACAACTATAAGACCGATTCCACTATATGTGTTTAGATAGGAATGAATAATTCTGATGTAAACAACTTCATATACCTCTCCACTTGCCCTATTTGGCAATAATCATTTTCTAAAAATGCTCTGTCAACTAAATGGAACTTTCCATCAAATTTGTAAACAAGGTCGGGTCTGTTTACTTAAAGTTTAGCAAGCTATCAGGGAAAGGGCAGTTAGACCATGTTTATGAGGGGAATAAGAATGTCCTGAATTCAAACCCAAGTAAACTTGTTTACCTATAAGTAATAGGTATCTTACAATATAATCTGCAATCATATGCAACAATCAGCTATTTAATATGTTATTTACAAAATAAATGATATTGACCAAGTAGGCCCAAACTTCTATCCTCAATTATGGAATAAGATCAATCAGATAATACAAATTATATATATATATATATATATATATATATATATATATATATATATATATATATATATATATATAACATCTTTACAGTGGTTGCGCCTTAATGCTAGACATCTAATTTAGTAAGAACACAGTATCATGAAGAGTAACCTCATCATTTATGGTAATCTGAAATATTATACAAGTCTTGTAAATAAACTGACCTGCAATCTGAATAATTAGTAACAAATAAATCTACAAACTCATGTAAAATGTGTCTTAAGTAGGTCCAAATCAACTCAAACGATGCACCACTAAGTGTTGCAAGAACAACATACTTCCGTTCTCAACGACAAATCCAATAAATATATTCGTTTTGGATTGTTTGTGTATCTCCGCTACATCTCAAAGAATTATGCGTCCCTGGTGATTATACTTGACAGCGAACTTACATCGTCAAGTTAAATTTCGTTACATGCATAACCACATAAGCTTCGACGTATCCTCAATTATTAAAGAAAAAATATTATTTTCCGCGAGTGCGATTTGAACCAGTAATATCAAGATCAGAAGCATGACACGGTGACTGAATAACCCATAGAGAAAAATAATCATATATGAAGTTAACAGGTGGATTAAGAAACGTGCGTGCGCATCATTCCTATTTCATTCAGTGTGAAAAAAACTATGCCATTTTGAATTGCTATTCCATGGCTTATTACATATATATCCATATGTGGTCCTGTTCAATGGTAATAATATAGTCTTGAAATAACAACTCTAGATCTCTACAATATTTATATAACTTCCAATAATAGTTTGAGTAGTTTTCACATTGAATATTATCAGTTTGGCTGACTCTTGTATAAAGACAAAATATCTCAAATCCGCTTTGAAATAATAATAGGCACACCAGAATTAAACATTTTTTGGTTTAATTAAGAAATAGATATTTCCCCTTTGAGAATTCAACTGCACGCAGGAAATAATATTTAATAAATCCTTACACAAGGGTCAGCACTGTTCGACTAATAAATAATACACAGCAGATACTAAGTATGTATGCAAATATCTGTCAGAACAGTGCCTAGCAACAGTTGCGCTGATAACTGTGATCTACTCAGGTTGTGTGTGTAACACAATTCCAGTAATAGTGGTCGGTTTGTTTACCATGCGAGTGTTGATGCAAATCATGCATATTCTCGTATGTCTTTACATATGGATTCGCGTATAAACTAACGTATGTATTCGCGTATGTACTTGTCACATCGACTGACAATATCATAGACATGCATGGTAGTATGATAAACAATCGTGTATTTGGACAGTGGACCATCAGTGTATGTGTGGACAGTGGACCGTGGAAGGAGTAGTAGTATAATAATATAGGTTTTCTTTGGTTACAATCTGTCATAGGCCCCAATAATAACTTTCACCTTTGGGTTCGTATGCGTGTGCTTGTGATGTGAGGACAAAATCATAGAGGGGTAGAATGTTTTGAACATGATCAGTAACAACAGTGCATAACTCCTATTATAATACTGTTTGGAATGTATTCTGGATAATAATCAGAAAGTATCTACTTGGATTGTATCGATGTGTGCTATATTTTAGATAACAATTTTAATATTATATTTTCCCGTCTCCCCATAAACGTTCGACCTTTGTCCTTGTAAATTTCTACCCTTTGTAACTAACACTCTTTTCCCAATAATACCATCTCCATGATGAACCCATGGACAATTTTAATATACGATTTATTCTTGTCCTTAAGAGCTCCATAATGTAAGCCTATGGGCAAATGTTAACTGTCCTTTGTCCCTCAATCACCCCATACAACTACTGGCAAGCCATTACTGGTTGCTGCTTAACCATACGATAAGAGCTGTGGAATTGGAAATACAACGTAGACGTCAAAAGATAGATAAAAGTTCCATTTGTAATTAGTATAATTTAATATCACTATACGGTGAAAGCCTAATTCAGTATTGCTATATGGGAGAAAATCTATTATACGTGTATATCGCACTTGTCAATGGTTCATCCGAACACCATCACTTCCCCTATATGTTTCGGCGTTGGCAATACCACCATTGGCGCCGCCCAGTCCGACGCGTTTATCGCCACCACGTTTACAAAATGCGTCTTTGTGTCGCTTGATTTCGGGCTGCCAAATGAACACATCATACTATTAAGTATGGCCTCTCAGAGCGCATGATATCTGTTCTCACGTTTAGCGATTACAATGGGGACAAGCTACACCATCAGTAGAATCCCTCTGGCGTTCAACATCGTAACCCACGCAGCGATCTCATGCATTATTCGGCAGCAGTACCGAGGGAGATGCTAGACAAGAGCAACCCCGTGTGGAACATCAACCTAAACACCGCCCGGAAAAAGAATGAAGGCAATAGTCATGCTTCTCTAGAACGCCACACAATACGCCGATTTTGCACAAACATTAAAAAAAAACCTCCTTATCCACAAGGTATCGGTGACGATTGAAGGCCTCCCAAAACCAGCCATATGACTATGGACAGTCGCTAAATTAGCAGTGCGAAGAGGAGGCCCTAAACTGACAGCGAGGAAGTTTCTCCAGGACCCAGAGAATCCGTAGAATGATGTTGGTATATTTTGCTCATGTAATGGACTTGAGATCAACTGAAGACCATGCGCTACACAGATCAGAAAGATGCTACGAAAACGCAAGCGAAGACGTAAGGTGCAAATCGAATAACTGGCCCAGGAGACAGGCGTGTTATGCATGTATTTATACATCATGATGTACTCTAAGATCAACATATAAATGGCCAGTATATTTTGGCCATCTACTGAACCCCACAGCAGCCAAGCACAGTAAACCTGCAAGAGGATTTTGATAATATTCAACAAGGTGCCAAGATTCTTGAGGAAAGAATGTATTTTCCTGTAAGCTGGTTGAATCGGCATTTAATGACCACTTCGATTTTATCGTCTTTATTTGCCTTAACAAGGCTTATGATAGGCCTTGGGGCCGTTGGAAGAAAAGAGGAATGAGTGTTTTCGGTCCTCGATGGGGGCCATGATCTGTATGATCTGCTTTGTGCGCTCAATACCATTTTGAAGTAAACCAGCACTCTACTCGACGATTCTGCCTTTCTTTCTGGCGTCCGGCATAAGGAAATGTTTAATAAGCTCGCCCATGTCAACCGCCATGCCGGCATCAGTGTTGGTCTTAACACAAAAGCACAACCCGGTTGTCAGAGACTTCCGCGAGCAAACCTCATGGACTGTCCTCTTTCGCTGCAAGACAAAGACTTTTTGGAGGAACTCATTTCGAGAAAACAATATCGGTGAAGCTGATCGCCGAGTAGAGTCCTACGATATTCTTGAAAAGGAAGTTATAGCAAGGTTCTTCACACACCCACCAATGTCCAACCTTCTTCTCCCGACTAGTGAGCATGATGTTTCAGCTTTATGTTTTGCTTCGCCAGCCACTCCATAACATTTGTGGCCTTGGGTTACATGCTACTTAACGTTACTTGATCAGTAAACGATATCCAGAACATCATAACAGCTATGGCAGAAACCGTAAGTAGCCTTGATGTCGATGAGCTGCTGTTAAATCTGATGGCTAGCAAGACATCAGAACTAGTCGGGACGACTGACCATACAAAACCGGCTCAAAGGGGCGAAACGTAAGCTCACTGTGATCGCCTGACTGAACTTGTGGCTTCCTGAGCGGCGAAAGAATACATACGTAGGCCTCTAACCTATGCGGAGCTCAAGGTTATGAGCGATAATGAGGTAGTAAAAACCGGTGCCACAAACGAGGCTAATCTGGGGGTCAGAATGGTTACATCGCTTGGCCTGTACATGGCAGTTATGAGGCACGCTATGCCTACAGACAACCGTGACAGTCTCATTAGGGATTTCAGAGATAATCCATTCATCCAAGTCTTATTGACTAGAATCAGCAGCCACTTCTATTTCAGATACGACCTAGTACTAGCACCAATTGCAGCTAGTATGATAACCTACAGTCATATTTAGCAAAGGCAGCGTTAAAAATATAAAAAGAGTATAAAAGCAGAACCATCAACGGTACTGACTTCCGACAGCAGCACCTGCACAAGTCATGCAGGTGATTAGGGTTTAAAAGCCCTGGTACAGTTGTCTTCGATAAAAGACACGCCTACATCATGAAACATCGAAGACTGAAAAGATAGCATGAAATGATATTTTATTTTCCTTGGGTTGGCCTAGCTTTGGATGTCGGCCTCGCGTTCGCCTTATTCCACTGCTCAACTCTCCTCCAACCCCAACCCCCAAAAAACAACAGCGGACCTGTCGGAATAACAAACGCAGCAGGCACTTGTACAAGTGTCAGCAACCACTATTTGACACACATCAGATCTTTTACTTACGGAAGAGCAAGTGCGTCAAACACATGATATATACACTACCGAACGCCAAAGACATCGGAAACCTCCTGTACCGCAATGTCACCTAGAGACTGAAGACGCATCGAAGGCCGTTACAGTCACAGTGCTCGACCTTTGGACGCAGTACAAGCTAGTTAAAGAAAACATCACTCCTGCTAGTATTATCACTGAAACTTAATGGCTGAAATTGCAGTGGTGGTTGGAAGGCGATTGTTAAACTCTTCGCATTCACGGGTTCAAAATACCTCTTGTTCAAGCTGAGTCCAAAAGCTGCAGACGAAGAACAGCTCAAAGCCGCGCAATCTGAGTACCAACACAAGCGTTTCGGTTTTTCTGAACGAGCGCATGCGTAGCCAGCAGCTGCTTGCTGAACAATCTTATCAAGATGTCATCGAAGTCGAACTCTATTGCTACCTTGTGTCGCGCAGAAAATCAGACGACGGCCCACACCTTGCCGACAAAACCAAAATTTCTAACTTTTACAGGAACTCGCACAAGCTGCAATACGAGCCAATATTTCTTGTTGGAGTCCTTGCCATCGTGATGTACGTGAATTACGAGTACTTGCAAAATAGTCATCATAGTTGAGCTGAAGAGTGCATGTATTTATTTTTTCCTATGGCAAATTGGAGCTGCTCCATTGCATACCAGAGGAAACAATTGTAAAACGTGATGGATACTAAGCTTGCTGCAATCTATTACAGGCTGAGAGGTTACTTAAAAAGCGTTGCGGCTATCAAAAGCTGGCGTAAGCTGTCAAAGTCTCACAAGATGTAGCCATGGAATGGCTAAAGAAGTAAGTCATGTATCAGATTCATCAGCCCGCACCGCGTAAAATTCCCCACCTGCAGTTTGATGGGCAATCTCATAATGATGCATACCAGAAGGACCTCTTGTTTCTTGTGCACGACATGGTTGGGCGATACACATACATGTATGCGCTGACTGTATTTGATGTCACCAGTCGTTACAAGAGACCGTGCCCTTGGCCACAAAGAAGGCTTTTAAACGTTGCCGATGTTCACGTACGTTTTGTAAGCTGGGTGCCGCTAAAATGATCGGGAGTTTATATGTGCCGTGTCGAAACTCTTGGCCAAACAATGCCTACGCATAAGACGGGGCGACCAGGAGAGCGCCTACACCGTTCATGGAATTGCAGAGAGGCTTAACCGTACTCTAGCCGAGTGGCTATTCGGGCATCGGTATGCCCATGAGATGATGTTAGCGGCAACCGCGAAAAGTGAGACTGCATAGCGTAGTACTGAGCGCTATTCAGTGAGGTAATACGGCTCATGAACGATAATTGATGTCATTTGTGCTAAGTCTACTCAATCAGTTACACGGACGGATGGGCCACGTTCCACGCAGCAACACTTGCCATCATATTTTATGGTGCAGTTTTTATATATGCCTGGAGAACTGGAAAGAAGTAAATAAATTGCAACCGATCATGTGTGATCTCTCGGGGTGTTCACTCTGATAGGTTTACATCCAATGCCATTCATCTATATACTATCTTTCGGTAGCGATGCTCCATGCAGATGCTTTGTTCGCTACTGATAGTGGCTGAAGGTACACGGCTAAGCCGAAAGGTCTCATCTATATCCAAAGAGTTTTTCAGTTACTCCACTGGCAAAACGTGTTGTTTTTGCTCTGTTCAGTAGTGATCGTATGTCTGTGTCGATTCCGTTATCAGCGATCCATGTTTTTGGTCCCCAGCAGCGGTAGTTTCATTTTGATCGTGTGGTAGGCTCCTTTGTTACGATAGTCACTGCTGAGGGCGGTCATGGAGTTCCGAAAGTCTTTATCTCCTCTTGGAGGTTCTCTGGTTCTTTTCATGCCAAGGTCGCACTTAACAGCAGCTTCTGAAACACACTTGGCCTTTCGTGCATACTTTGCATATTTATGCTCCTCGATGAGCTTCTTAGTGTGATTTTCGACAGCCTGATGGCGTTGCTGAATGGATACCGGATGGTAGGACGGTAATCGCGCTATAGAAACAAGGCTCCTAAAGTAGCCCGTCACCGCTTTTTGCTGGACTCCTTGTTTTTTCCAACGTGGTTGAAACCATAAGGCCAAACGTTACACTCGTAATATCCTATAGCTTGCAACCAGCCACTTCGTTTACTCTTGTGGCAATGGCCTGAAGGAATGCCATCTTATCAGCTTCCGACCTGTAGTTTTGGGGAACTATTGCTCAACAGTCCCTTACCAAAGCACCTGGCCTTTTTAGTACCAATACTGGAGCCCTTGACGCAGGCTTCTGATTGCATTCATGCTGTGGCACTGACACTGGCTTTTCAGCCTTTTGCCTTAAAAAAGCAGTCGCTGGCCTTTCATGTTCTTGCTATGACCCTGGCGTTGGCACCGGGTTTCAGGTTCGCGCTCACTCTTCCATCAGCGCCTCAAATGAGTCTTCATACCCTTCATTGGTTAGAAACCCTAACCTGAGAAGTTCATTCAGTCTTTGCAAAGAAGGCAAAGAATGAAGGCACAATCTCTAATTAAATTTATCCCATTTCCTGTATCCCTAGATCCAAGTGTCTCTCATTAAAATGTTTTCCAAATAGTTTCATATATCCGTAGACCTGCATAATCTCTAATTAAAATGTTTGCCCTTTGGCTCTGATGACCTTTCACAGACCAGTTTAAACCGTGTTGTTATATATCAACGATATGATATAGTTTCCTTTAGCTTGTTTATAAATGTCTTAAATTGCTTTTTTGCATTCTTCTCTTTGCGGGACAACATTATTGTAATGCAGTTTCCACCACAACTCATAAATATGCTTGGGGCTGGGTTAAAACACCTGCTCCACGCTTCCGACACGGATAAATAGCTACGCCACGTTTTACTTTGCACTGTGTACATGATAGTACATTCGAAAATAATGTCTTTCACAAATAGCCGAGTTGCTTAGCTTCTTTTTTTCAATATTTGTCCACGACGAAAAGAATGGTAGGCCTCGACCAAATGGTGGACACATTTCCTCTATAACCATACCTTCGCTCTGCAATATTGCCCCCAAACTCTATGATAATCCTCTGATTTATCACTTTTCTCCTATGCAGTTTATTTAGTCTCGAAATGGTTGAAATTTTTCTATATCCCTAGACCCACGTGTCCCTAATTAAAAATCTGGCCACTGGTAACCGGTCCTTACCCCCAGTCCGAAGCACCATCTTGAGGTCAAGGGAAAAAAAATTACATCCTGACTTCTAAGTGGAAACAACCCTCCTCCACCGACTCCGTTTTGCTGTCTCGAGTGAGGATCGGAAAAGTTTAAAGCTCTGGTCTCTTGAGCAGTGAGAAGCGGAATTGACCCCAATCTTAATCTTAAGACAAAACGGTTTCGTCCCGGTCTCGAGGTTCAATGTACCGAACTATAGGTAATATGGGTGCTTTTGTCCCTCAGGCCCATTTCGAAAGGTGTTTAAAAAATAGGTGCACACAAATACCCATTTTACATCTATTCTGATATCCAGTTGTTGGCGGTTGTGAGGGTAGACTGGGGGTGGGGGGTGGGGGCCTTATTAACAATAAGATTTGTTATACTCGTGTAAAATTGAAAAGGAAAAGTATTGGTTCACAATCTACACAATGAGATCATACATACATTTCAAAACAAATGAGCTCTGAACTTTTAAGATTTGTCTTCTAATTTTTACGTTTTTAGTTTCTTGAGCAGTCAAGTGCATCAAATAGACTATACAGGGTGACAAATGTGTATAAAGAACATTCAGGAGATGAACTAATAGTGGTCGTTGGTGAAAGCATTAGGTTTTGTACAAATGGTACCGATCTAACTTGGTTTGATGCATGAGTGGTCCTTACATGAAAGTGGTCACTAGAGAGACAGCCAGACAGATGCAGAGAAATGGACAGACAAAGACAGATTGCTGTAAATCATATCTACAAAGCGTCAATTTGCAAAACTATAGGGTATCTTAGCTCTATAAGACCATGTCATTTGAATTATTTAAACTTTTAGCAAAAAATCTTTTAATACCAGTGTCTGATTATCTGCTATCGTAAGAGATACAGCAACACACACGCACAGGGTCGGTATAACCGCTTGGCGAACTAGGCGGCCGCCTAGGGCGTCAAGATTTTGGGGGACGCCAAAAGCAAAATACACTGCCGGGTTATTCATTTATCATTTATTTAAATATGTAGACTAAATAATTAAATGAATAAATTATCAAGCTGAACATGTATTAATACTAATGAACAGTTCATAATAAGAGATGCCAGGGGAAGGGGCGCAAGGTGGAAGGCACCAAATACCCGTGCACCGGCCCTGCACACGCTCACAATATATCGATGTATGCACAATCTTTGAAAATGGTATTTGGAATACTTTTGAGGATACGGAATTTTGAATGTGAAGTCCCCAATAGACATGACAACGTATTAGAGTTTAGAAGCCAAATATGTTAAATAAAACACAAATTCAACGGAAGCCGCTGTCTCGCCTGCATCTAAAAGTATAACCATTTTTTCTGACTTTCAATCACTTAAACGCAAACCTTTAATGATGACACTATGGTCGTCGGCGCTCCAGCTGAAAAGTGATCATAAAATCTCACGATGCTTACGTAGTTGAGACAATACGAGTATTAACCATCCATGTGCATGATTAAAAAAATTTCGAGTTTTTTTTCAAAAAAATGTATATCTGAATGTTAAAACAATTAGAGTGCTGCAATTTGTTTATTTCCAAATGTAAATTACATAGAAAATTAATTTTATCCACAACAGCATCCATTATACAACGAATATGTGTATTCTGCAACAGCTCAAAGCTCAAGTGTAAGTATCATTTTATTACTAACAGATATTGAGAAGTACAAAGTATACAAAATAAGTGTTACAAGTATCCAAGAAAGGGATGTGCAAACGATATAGATCAGTGGTTCCCAAACTTTTTCGGGCCACCGCTCCCTTGGTTATCCTCAGCGTCCCCTACCTTACCCCTTAAAAAGCATTATTCAGCATTAGCGCCCCCATCGGTAATTCCACCGCCCCCAAGGAGGTGGTACCGCCCACTTTGGGAACCACTGATATAGATTGAAACCATCATTAAAATATATGTGCAAAAAATATTTACTATTGCGCTGAATTGAATATTTATTATGTGATTGGACTAATCTGCTGTATGCGAATCCACAGGTGCTCGACGCGTGCTTGATGTTGAGAAAAAACAATAATCTGAAGGAAAAAAATCATACAGAGTGACAAACATACCCCAGATTACCCCTATGACCCGTTCTGACATAGGACCCTCTCTATCATACTATATAAGAGACCAGGTCAGCAACTTCCTAATACTTCGTTCCACCCATCATCCTCGATTTCCTTCTGCATCTAGTCTACATCGTGAAACGGTGACCTTTTGAGCCAATCATATTTCGCCGTTGACGTGTGTGCCACATAGTGTACATGTTTTCAAAATGAGTGTCACTTGTATGGGATGTATGTATAGAGAAGAAGGTAATGTCTAATTCTTCAATGGAACAGGATTCCTAAAGTTGAATCGAGTTAATTGTAAATAAACACTTACTTTTGCATCTACCACTGTTCTGTAATTAAAGAAGGGATGTATCGTAGAGTCGCAAACATGGTATATGTAGCTCTTTTCACCGGTTGTCACCTGCGCGTAACACTGTCCCGGCAAGCAAAATTCGAGAAATTCGCACGTTTCGGAACCCGTAACTTCAGTTTGGTGCAACGCAGAATAGTCAATGATAGCTTGATAAATAGAAAAATATCTCAGGAGTAAAACAAGCCATAGAATATGGTCATATGCCTTTAAAGACGGAAATAGCAGAAGGAAATCGAGGGTGATGGGTGGAACGAAGTATTAGGAAGTTACTGACCTTCTCTCTTATATAGTATGATAGAGAGGGTCCTATGTCAGAACGGGTCATGGGGGTAATCTGAGGTATGTTTGTCACTCTGTTTGATTTTTTTTTCCTTCAGATTATTGTTTTTTCTCAACATCAAGCTCGCGTCGAGCACCTGTGTGCGAATCTGCATCAATTCCATATTGGGGATTGTTTTATAAAAAGCGCTTTAATATTCTAAGTAAAAGAAGTGTCCCCATGAGAAGCTAAAACTTGTCTGAAATGCAAAACGGAAGATAAAAATATGTTCTATGGACAGTAATTTTGCTTTTGGTTATAATGTTTGCTTTGGTTTGTTTGTTTTGTTTCTATTTTTTTCTTTTTCTCTTTTTTTTTTTTGTGTTTTTTTTTTTTTGTTCTTGTTGTTTTTGTTGTTATTGTTTCCTCTTTAATCCCTAAGCTATTTTTTTTTTTTAAAGCGTTGGGGGATATTGTAATACCCTCAGTCCGTTACATCTATTAATCCGCCAGGTGAAATTCAATTAACCAATGTAGTTTTACTGCCCCTAAAGTAAACTGCGAGAAGGGTGTCATCCTTGGCTCCCGCCCATGGGTGCTTGTAAGGGGGTGAGAAGTCAAAAGTACATAATTGCAATTACAATGACATTTTTAAATATTTTATAACCAAACTTTATATACAAAATTATAGCAGGAAGACGCATCATATACATGCCGGATTTTGCACTAATGTTCCATGGGTCACTACCAGACGGGTGAGAATGAATATGGGGGTGGGGGGTGGGGTGAGTCTTGTACTATGCAGTGGAAAGCGTAGAGATCTGCGATGGTGAAGTATAGCAGTTCTTCGTGTGTTTTCTTTTCTTTTTTGTTTATAATGTGGATTTGTCACACATACATAGTTACTGGCTAAAAAGAACGCGAACCAATATCAAGAACTCACCCAACACCGACAGAATCATTAACACATCTCCTTTATGTCTGAAATGCATACACCTCTACGGTATTGGTGCCACAGAAGGTCACGATGCACTTATTACTTCCTTTGATGACCTTGATCGTGAGTGGGTTGCGGTTGGATAAATTGATCAAACGGCTAGCATTCCCTTGCGGTGGCACCCTCACAATAAAACCTGATTCAAACCCGCACGCGTAAACGTTATCTTTGTCGTCGATATCAGAGCCAAGAGCTCCATTCAGTTCCTTCATTTCAGCTGAAATGATTGGATTTAGATCGGTATCATAACCAACAAGCTTCCCACTTTCATAATATGATACAAAAACTACTGTTTTTTTAATGTTGCTCGATACGTACATAGGGTAGCGTCGGATGTTCGTGTCTTCTTCGAAAGTTCGTAACTCCTCTCCAGTCAAACTTAGGAGAAGGATCGCATTTTTGTCTTTGTATGTAGTGACAACAAGATGGTTATCCAGTGAAGAAATTCCCCAGCACTCAAGTCGTGTATGAATTTCCCTAGACATGGTCAGTTTGCTCTGGAAATGAACAAACTGAATAGTCTTTTTTGCTGGTATCGTGATGGCAATTTCTTCATCTTTCACGATTGTCGCGCACCAGGGTTTTCCATTAACAGGCCAACTGGTCGTTACATGTAGGTTTCCTATTCCTAATACCTTCAATCTATTATTGTCATGATCCACCAATAATAGATTTGAATCCGGGAGCTGAAGCACGCACGATATGTGACACGTAGTTTTATCACTCGGAATCCTTACACTGAATTTATCCTTTTTAACAGCTGTTGTTACAGGCTTTAAACTTTCAACTTGTTTTCCGCTCTCTGCCTCTTCAGCAACTGCCTTATGTGCATAATCTGGAAAAATCTGCTTCAAGCGATTAACTGTCACTGCACCGAGTTCTTTTAAGTTCTGCATCATGTCTTGTAAGTTTTTGTTAGCTTTGAACTGCAGGCTGCAAGTTTGCAGAGACTGCTGGTAGTCTGTCAATGTAGCGCGATGCTTCTCTTGGCTCAGATCCAAATTTATCAAGGTAATAAATTTCTGCAAATCAGAGCCATTACTCATCACAAAGTCAAGCTGACTGTTGTCCTCTTCTATTGCTGTCAACAGACTAATCCCTGAATCTTCTTGCATCTGCAGCTTCATTGATTCAGACTTGTGGTCATCTTCTACTGTAGAAACTGCTCGTTTCTCGAGGTCACTAAAAAGCTCGTTGCATTTTCTTCTCATTGACCGAATTTCTTCTACAGCAGTCGTTTTTTCTGTTGACAGTGTGTCCTTGTTTCTTTTGATATGATTAATGACTGACTGTAAATGATTATGAAGATGATGAATGTTACTTTTCATCGCCCTTGATCGAGTTGATAAATTCAAGCTTCCCAATAATTCATCAATGGTCGTTACTTTTTCACACTTTCTGTGTTCAAGGATGACACAAGCATTGCAACATACAAGTCTGTGATCATTGCAAAAATACTCGATCTGCTTCTCTTTATGTTTTGTACACTTTTCTAATGATGCCAGATGCAAGCGTCTTCCATCAGCCTCGTCGATTTGATCTATATTTATCACAGTGTGTGTCGATGTTACAGTAAAATCGGCATGAAACATGCTACATGTATCGCATAGGAATTGCCCACATTCTCTACAGTAACTTGCGGGAAACGAATCCTTACTTCTTTTTGAGCAAACATCGCATTTCTTGGTCCGATCTACATTGTTCACCGTCTCCAGCAAGGAAAGTATCATGTAATTGACCGGGAAGCTGTCCGCCCACTTGTCTGAACATAACGTTGGATCCGAAAGTGAAGTTGTCGCGTTGCAAACGGGACACTGAAACTCTTTCTTTTTTTGTATGTCCTTTTGTGCAGTGAGCCGTGTTAGGCAGGACCCCAGACATGGCTTACAAAATGTGTGTCCGCACGACAGAACTCTCGGTTCCTTAAAGGTTTCTATACAGATGGGACATTCAAAGGTCTTCCTCAAAGTTTCATGTGGCTCGATGGAAGCCATTTTCTTCCATATCCTGTAAGCTGAATAACCGAAACGAACCAAAAGAACAGAAACTAACGAAGCAACGAACGGAAATATATATATATATATATATATATATATATATATATATATATATATATATATATATATATATATATATATACTACTACTACTACTACTACTATA
>JAECUM010014565.1:0-41194 GCA_016617855.1 Megalonaias nervosa
CTGATAAATTTATTCAGCAAGGAAACAAGTTTCATTGGACCGAAAAATGTCAGGAGGCTTTTAATACGTTACAGTCCAAACTTAAAAGTGCACCAGTTCTTACAGCTCCATATTTCATTCAATCATTTAAATTGTATGTTGATGCAAGTGATGTTGATGTTGGAGCAGTATTGATTCAAGAAGATAAAAATGGTGTTGATCAACCGGTGTGCTATTTTTCTAAGAAATTAAATAAGCTCTAAAGCAATTGTTTAACAATCGAGAAGGAATATTTGGCTTTGATATTGGCATTACATCATTTTGAAGTTTACATTAGTTCAGCTCCTTCTCTGATTATTGTGTTTAGTGATCACAACCCCCTTACTTTCATCAACGAGATGAAAAAGAAAAGCAGAGAGTATTAAGGTGGAGTTTATTATGACATGAATATAATATTGACATCAGGTATATAAAATAGAGGAGAGTTTAATAAAAGATGAACTTTCATGTGGATGGAAATATTATTTCATGTACACTTTGCATAATTGATAAGTGTTCTTCTTATATTACATTTTAAACCTCCTATATAATTAATCTATGGTAAAAGAAAGCTTTATCATATAAATCTTTTTTTTTTATGGGGGAAGTGTTATGTATATTTAATTAAATTATTTGTTTGCTAGTTTTAAATTTTTTAAAAATTTTATTTCATTACATGTTATTGTAATGATAACTTTGTCTACTGGATTTGATATTTTTTTAAAGAAATTCAGTGCAGTTCTTTTTGACCTGATAAACAACCAGTAGTTGAAACATTGTATCTAGTTTCTGACCTTGATTCAGAAATCAGATAGAGTTCTAGTATTTAAATTTTTTTTATTCATTCTAAGAGTAAGATTCATTCAATGTAATCAAGGCCGTACATAGAGTACGTGATAATTAGCATGAAAAAATATTCTACGTTGTTCTAGAGGGTGACCACGTGACCTTCATATGGGAATCTGTTTTGCTGCTTAACTTACTGTATTACCGTTTTCTTGAGAACAACTAGCCAGTTGGGTTCCAAATCTTTGACACCTAAAGGTGTTTTGTTGTGACCAGTTTGAGTTGAATTTTTTTATTTTTTTATTTGATGGAATTATTGATTCTTTCCCTGGAAAATACTAGTGCTTCTACAGAATTCTTGGGCAAAGACATTTATTGAAATTATTCTGAATTCAAAAACTGGAATATTATTTTCTGTGGTTCAACAAAGAACTGTTGACTCATCAGTGCAACGCTGACTATTGCATACTTCAGCGCCTTCCATCTTGGAATTTCTGCGGGACTCGAACTCAGATTCATTTATGACTTTTCTTTGATATGACTCCTATTTTTTATTTCTTGGATTATTTTTGGATTTGATTCGAAAACCGTAAGTTCATTTTCTCCTTTTTACTTTGGTTTTCTAGGGAAATAAATTATTTGTTAAATTTTACAAAGCTTGTTGTCTACACTCTTTTCTTGTTACCTTTTGTACGAACTTAGACACGTAACAATTGGTTCAGTGTAAAAGTTGTGCAGACATAAACACCAACATATGCGCACTTTTGTGAAGGGGTTTTGAATATCAGACAGTTGTCCACACGCATGAGGTCCAATTTAGAGTCTGTGGATCGCGGAGAATCATAGCGTAATCAAACGTTTTCGCTATCCTCATCCGCATGTTTCCAACATTTAGAATTTGTTTATTGACATTGGGGCGGGCCTTATTTTTTAAGGGTATGGAAAAGGAAAGGAGAGTCAAAATTAAGGAAGGATTGGACGAAAATGTGCTATAACAACAATGGATGAAGCCGGCATGACACTTTCTGTTGTTTTATCATTGCGTTTAATGTATCATGTAAAAATGTTGGGATTATTTGGAAATGAATCTACAAATGAAACTGTTTAATAGCAAAAAGACTGCGCTTGGCTTAGATTAGAGAGCAAAAAGATGTGTAGGAAAAACTGTTTGAATGAGTATTGTGGCAGACATATTAAACAGTTTAAAGAGGATGTAGACTCCACCTATTCTGGAAGTGCAGCAGTGGAACATCGAACTATTATAGGATATGTGCTAGATGCTGCGATCCAGTTGTAGCAAGAGACACGGAGAACTGGACAAGAAATTATTTTCATAAAGTTTTATGCGAACTGGAAGCAACACAACAACCTATTTAGAGAATAGAGTGTCAACGTGATAAGCATTATCTAACATCATATCTACTACAACACCTTTAGATGAGTTGCGTCGCGCAGGACTAATATCCCAAAGATGGACGGGACTCAATACTGGCGAGTGGTGTTAGTCAGCCAGTTTTAGCTATTGCAATTTTGTCGAAGCAACAGATGGCTGCAAGTGTACACGCTAATATTTCAACTCGTAGTACAGCAAGTCTAAGGCCCACTTCCGTTCTGGCTCTTGAGCAGCATGTAACAAGTGTCACACGACATGATTTTACTCCCGCTAATTCGATCCACAATGCAACCATGGTATTGTGTCCGATGTACGGCTGGGCTAACACTGAGACGAATAAGTGCCACAAAAAATACACAGCAAACCTTGTCAAGGGACTTGCCAGCATACATTATGATACAGCAGCATGAGGTCAGCTTCACCAATCAAGAGAAAATCATTAGCACACAAAGCAGTCGCCGGCGTAAAGATCTTGCCCCAGGCCTCCACCTAGTTGTTGACCAGATCCAGGGAGAGCTAACGAATGGTTACCGACGTATTTCGCACCTCATTCTGAACAATAGACACTTCTTCCACAAGATTTTCAGTGCACTGGGCGACACTGCGTTTGCAGTGCGTAAATATTATGCATACTCATTTATAGCAGCGATTTGTTTTGTATCTCGGGTTTCAGTTTGCATAATCAGTCTGCTCCACAAGATGTGTGGAGCATTCGTATCTACGTCAGCTTCTGTTTTCCTGAACATTCGCTCAATTGCCAGTTGGAAACCTGGTGGTGGCTGTAGTAACATATATATATTTGCAGCATATTACCACCCCTCTACCCCAATATCATTCCTCTTCTTCTATACGGCGTTGTAGCATTAAATGGCTCTTTGACTTTATTCAAAAAGCATGCATTTAATTCTCGGCAACTTCGATTTGTCGCAAAATGAACCTGTCACACTTGTCCTTGATGTCACCCCAACAACTACTCTGGGGAGTTTATCGCATAGACATTCCTGCGCCGCTTTAGCCTTTACAACTGCAAGGGATTCTGTGACGAAGAACGGCCTGTTTGTCACGAGTGATGGTTCGTTGATCTCATAGCGATGACAAAAGCAAATTGGTTTTGGTAAAAGGAACAAACTTTAATCGGCGGCAACTTAGTGTCTTTGATAGACACCTTCACTATTATTTCGTATGACCTCCTCCCACTGCTGGTATATCGACTGCTCTTGGGCACAGATTTATCTTGGGATGACCTCGATCGTCAGCAACACCTGCTTTAATAAAAGGTTTGTAGAAATATTCAGTACAACACTCGAACTCAGCGCTTCTTGTCTCGTCCTCGAAAAGGAAGACTATCGTCTTCATGGTTTTGACTGACGTGTTCATGTTGATAGTTCAAGTATCGTCTTTCTCATTCACCAACGGTATGCGTTGGCGCAGCACTCGGGCGTGCAAGATAGCCACTTTGTTCATGTTCTGCCTCATGATCACGGGTACGAGCTCTGGATGTTTCAGAGTGATGTATTCCAGAGATGCAGATGATGAAGCTCGCTACTTATATAGAGGTAGTGTTGGTGTTTTGTATATCCTGATAGGCAGAGTTAGTCCGCTCTTTCCCATCAGCTAGAGATCTATCTACGCGGCCCAAACATTGGCATAGTCAATGCAGGCCTTTTGGTTTTCTTCAAAATTTACACTGATCTGATTGTCGATGGCATTGCGCAGGTTTATTTTTACAATTGTATGGCTGTCGCCTGGCACTGTTGTGCTTTCTCTCAAGGCAAGTGTGAATGTCAGACTAGAGATGCCGGGAACAATGACATCGTTGCTAGTGAAGTTTGGAAATCTGCCAATATGCAACAGGTTTTAGTCTATGGTGCTCTGGTCGATGGTCACATCGACAGTGCTCCTGAACCCCTTTATACCAAGTGCGCAGCGGAGGGAACTACTTTGTTTTCGTGTTGGGACATGCTTAAACTATCTTGCTAAATCATGTTGTTATTGGACCTTGCATTTTTTTAACTGTATGTTTCTGTCTCGCGAGTACTTGTCGTTAACAGCTAAATATGCTGAAGCCGACCTTAGTAGATGTGAAGAGAATCCGTCATCTCACTCATCACCGAAGCCAATGAGGCAAAGTAGCATCAAAGGGAATTCCCTCTTTAGAGTGGCGGCCATGACGCGCCAACTGCGTGGAAGCAAGAAGATGTATCCACACACAGACTAAAACAAAGCCTAATCGAGTTCGATGTGTATTGCAAGGCAATGGGGGTGTCTGAAATAAACTACGATTAATTTCAGTGATAAAATAAATACGTTCGGCACCCTTGCAGTAAAGAGGTTGAAAAACTGGATCTTGCTCACATACAGAAACAACCAAAATAAATTCTTGTTTCCCATATGCCTTAAAGGGTATGGAATAAAAAGGGTTCAAAGACGATACGCTACCAGCCGAGACACGAAAAGTTCGACGAAAAGTTCGACACGGCTAGAGAAGAGATCCTGACCTACATCGAAGACAACGAAGCGGCGGAAAAGAAACCTGACAGCATCCCGATCATGGCCTTCAACGCGACAGTTCAGAGGCCTCACGAAGTGCTTCTGGATTACCTCGCGAACATTGCAGTGCTCGATAATCAACACAAGGTAGAAAATACAAAGCTTATCTGGCTGGTAAACGACACAAGCCTAACCAGTTTGGAACGTGAAGGGATGTATTAGGGGATACAAGGTTGTATTAAAGGCTAGAAGACAAGCACGAATAGCGACAAGAGAGTACCAACATTAACTGAGAGGGCTTCCTTTTCCATATTTCTAGGATTCGGGAGGCTGTCATTCATATACTCCATAAGGACACATTCGCCCGCTGAAATATGGTAAAGCCTCTTTCGCGAGTGGGGCATCACCATCGACTCAATTCTTAATTTATCGTAAGCAAGAATGTGCTCGCGTATAAGACAGAAGCGGTTCAACTCCACCGTCCGAGACAGAAAAAACTTTCCATCCCTTCTACCTTTGATGTCCCAAAAGCACACAAGTTTAATGCGAAGAAAAGCAAAGCAATTAGAACGGCTGACTGCGATGCTGAAGACTCTGAGAAAAGATTGTTTTTAGGCTCTGCCCGGTATCACTGGAAATATTGTGTCATTTCCGTAAGAGAAGCTGGCAGTATTATTGATAAGCTAGCCAGGAATCCGGTAGTGCTTTCTTTCGCCAAGTCGATTGCTTTCTTGTTGTTCTACGATCTGACACGTGCAATCGTAGACAAAAGCTAGAAGTGTAGGATAGTGTGCTAGTTGCTTAAGAACGATAAATAGCAACAACAACAACAACAACAACAACAAAAATACAGACGGCCGCAATACCAGCCACAGCTAGTGCTTTTTGGTTGGCCTCGTGGTTGTGGGATCGAGAGTTCCCTAGGTTGGGTCAAAGTGGTTCTTACGATGTTTTGTCGGTGGCGCTTTCTGCATTGCTTTACTAGTAAAATCTGAATTACTGACAACCGGCTGCCTTGTTGGTTGGTGCCTAGTGCTAAAGTCGTTGGCTGCCACCCCGACAATTTCTTTGTTACACCCCTCGTAATTACCAGTACGAAGTTGCATGTCGCTTGGATCCATGTAGAGCTTCAGCTGCCAGTCTGATGCCATATTGATGCTAAACGTTTTACAAAATCCATGCCAGTATCATTACTAAATGCGTTACATCTTATTCGAATGGAAGGGGGCAGCGCATCTGCTTGGGGATTATTTTTATCTGGTACTACCAATGGAACTGCTACAAGCTACCCAACCCCTCCCGCGTTCCGCTCAATACGGACAGTACATTGGCTTCTAGTTCCAGCTTAGCTTGCAATATCTCCCACGTTATGACTGTTGAATAAAGAATGTCGTGGATACAAAATAACCAGTGGTCGTGCAGCAGACGGCAAGGTTAGCTGATTTTGCTAAAACTTTCAAAATGTCGACGGTGCGAGAGCTCATTTTACCTGACAGAAGGTACAACATATTTATTTGTTATGCTGGTGAATTTGGTTTTAAACAAAACACAAACAGTTCGGGATTGAGCACAACTACACTGTATTTTTCCTCTTCGCATCCGTGTAGTTAACAATGTCGTCTGCGCTATATTTCGCGTTGCTATTAAGACAAAAGAAATGCCATGGAAAACAACATTTTATGCACTATGCGCAGGTACAAACTATGAATGTTGTAGTGACCAATCCGCTATTTTGAACCGTTGGCTCTAGGACAGGTGCTTGGCACCTGTCCTGGTACCCGTGTAGTGCTTTGAGAAACTTCGCTTATGATACTCCGCTTGACCTTGGATCAACTAAAAATGGTCTTTGCTTTAAAATGTTTAGCTGAATTGATCTTATAGACAGAATGTAAGTGAATTTTGACCAGATGTTGTACTTAGAAGCATTCCAGTAACAAAGCTGATACTCAGAAGTTTTTAAATCTGAAACACATCTTTTGGATATATGCAAAAAATACCCCGCATTATACCATTTAAATAATATCTTTCCATTAATATCGAATTCAAGATCAAAGGCCAAGGTGGGGCCCCGAGTGGCCGAGTGGTCTAAAGCGCTTTCGTTACGGATCACTGCCATCTCACCTCTGTCTGCGTGGGTTCGAGTCCAGGCTCGGCTAACGTGGGTACGTGAGAAAGCCTGCCAGTGGCTTCTCGTGGGTCGGTGGTTCTTCCCGGGGTTTTCCAGGGTTCTTCCTCCACCATTAATACTGGCCGCCATGTATAGCCTATCTTGTGCTGAAAAATGGCGTTAAACCCTATAACAACAACAACAACAACAACAAAGGCCAAGGTAACTTTTTTCACGTATACGTATCTTCTCAACCTGTTAGATCAAACTTGCATGAAATTATGTTTTCAGCAATATTTAGTATGATGGTTCCAATAGGCGGAAGTTCTGAGGTTTTCATATCCATAGAGTTACTGATTGATTGATTGATTATTTGAATTGTAGTGGTTTTCGCACAACTGTGCATGTACCACTGTTTAATTCCTGCACGGCAGGATGTATAATTATTCCTGGGGGAAGGACTTACAGCCTCATCTCCCAGGCATTTCTGCACTCAGAGAGTGCTGTTAAATTTAGCCCATGCAGGTCATGAGACTAAAAGTCCCAAACGACCTGCATGTAAGGCTTTCATGAGTGGGAATGGACCCAACACGCTCTCAAGGTAAATCTGAATTTTCAGTCTTTTACTACCGCGGTACCAGGTGCCAACCAAAGTAGAATGAGACGTCAGTCGCGATTATGATGTCACATCGGAACATCTGGTGTTTTGGACGGGTGGAAATTGTTCCACATCTCCGTCATGGTACGAGTGTCAGGGAGAGGCAGGAGGCAAGGGACCTGGCAGGAGGCGCAAGCGCGACAGAGCTCTGAAACGCCAGTCCGTACTTATCAAATCTAGTCCAATTAATTCTAATGGACATACTAATAAAAATCCAATAATGTGTAAGCCACCTGTGCAATTAACCAAATCAAATAAGTTACTAAATTTCATTATAAAATACATTCAAAGTTAGAATTTTATGTTCGAAGTGCACTTCTGTTACGAAACAATAACAATCAGCTAAGTCAAAATGACTCGTATATCGTTTTGTATCACGCATAAATTATCCCAGAAAAAGCTTTGATGGTTGTAGCAAAAGGATCAAATCAGATTACAAAATAGTAATTATCAAAATAGGTTTTCAAAAAGCCAAAACGAAAACCTCATACATTCAGGCAATTATGGCATTCGTAATTCTTTTTCTTCTTCTCTTCGACTGCTCATCTGGAGTCAAGGCATCGTCCGGTAGATTGGGAGGCTGCTCCGAAACATGACGGATTCCATATCTGTTTTTCTGGTGGCTGCACCGGACTTATGCCTCCCTTTGTTTTTGGTGACAGCCTAGTGACTACTGCCTTCCCATTAAACTCCATATGGTGCAGCATCATTCATCAGTGCAGCCAAAATAGTTGTTTTCCACTGGTTAACTGTTACACGGTTTCTGGTAGTCCCTCACACTTACTGGCTACCTCCGTTGTTTTTGGTGGCCGTCTCTTCGTGTTACTAGTCTTCTCCCATTTATCCGTCGTGGCTGTCCGGTGAATTCTTCATATCAGCAGCGTGTATTTATATTTAATGAAGGGTCGCTCGACTCTAGCAGCATACTACAGCGTCATGTCCACGTTGTTTTCTTTGTTAGTTGTTTTCTTTATTAGGTGGTTCTATGTCAAGCACGTTTTTCCTGCTTTTCCCGCCTGCGCCCTTTCATTGCACTCCTGGTACGCCGGTCCTGCCTGCTTGGTGTCCACTGCCTGATGTTGTTGTTGTTGTTGTTGTTGTTGTTGTAGGGTTTAACGCCATTTTTCAGCACAAGATAGGCTGTACATGGTGGCCAGTATAATTGGTGGAGGAAGAACCCTGGAAAACCCCGGGAAGAACCACCGACCCACGAGAAGCTACTGGCAGGCTTTCTCACGCGCCCACGTTAGCCGAGCCTGAGACTCGAACTCACACAGACAGAGGTGAGATGGCACTGATCCGTAACGGTGAGCGCTTTAGACCACTCGGCCACTCGGGGCCCCTCCACTGCCTGAGTCGATAGGGTTACTGGATGCAATTTTTTTCAATAACGTTATATCTATTATGGATTGGCTTGCATAAGTTAGTATCAATTATGAACCGTATAGATGTGACGTGGTGAACTTTTGTCTTTTTATATTGCGAAAGAATTTGAAGGAGCTGTTGGGAGGAAAATAACAAACTTTAATATTTATTTTTAAATGTGACAATGATAGCTCTAATTTATAGACTATAAAGCAAATGACGTTTTAGATTTACAGTCGATATGTCGTGAAAAAGAGAAATAATGGAGGATGAAAAACGCTTTCCCAATCTCAGCTTTGTTTAGCTTAACCTTTTTATCCGCCTATGATTAGGTAGATCATAAAGATAACTTTGTTTTGAAAAGTTATTGTTTCAGAGAACCACTGTTCTTTTAGAGAGATACAGACAGCATAAGATTGATTTATTAAAATCACCGACATCAAATGTTTAAACTCCATAAATATCTCCTTTGATCTTCAGCTGATCAAAAGCGTTTAGTCTAATGAGTCTTGTAAATAAGGTGAATAATATGATTATCACACGCATCGCTAAAGGACAGGAAAAATCCACCCGAGGGCAAGAATATTGCTTCAGACACTCGGATATGTGACGCAAACGTTTGGTGCCTCGAGTAGAAGCGTCCAATCCCACAGTGAAGCATGATGATAGATTCTTTTTCTCACATTTCTGAGCGAAAAATGAGGGCCGAGATATACTGCGAACACTGCTGTAACTTTCCAAAATAGAACACACACTGAAAATTTATTTACTTTTAGAGAGTAAAAGGTTTGCTTTATTCAGTGTATACTTTCAGTGATGTGTAAACACATTTTAGCTTTCAAAGAAAAGTGGTTGACATTGCAACGGTAATGAGGATATAAAGCGTCCGAATTTTAACTGCAGATAGGTTGCTCAATGAAACAAATACAAAAAAAGGTGAAAAAAGTAAGTTCACTTTCATCCATAAAATTAATCGAGACAGATTACGAGTAAGGATAAGGATAACGTGTGATAAATCTGTTCTGCACCGGTGTTCTTAACATACACGTATTGGAATGCAGTAAATAAGGTTTCTAGATAAAGCCCATCTGATAAGGTTAATAAATTTTTACAGCAAGTAATGTTGAGTCATGAATGAAAAGCGAATAATCATGATTCCATGATGGACAATTATCTCTGTATGGCATGTTATGTATTTCTGAGTTGACATGTTTTTGCTATATGCAATAATATTTCTTTCATACTGACAAAACATGTTTTGGATATACACCAAACATATTAAAAGAAAACAAAGTTTTGCCCTCCGTGACATGGAAATAATTAGAAGAATACACATTACATCACCAAAAAGCCAAAACTTTTCTTCGTTGAAGCGGCTGTTTTGTCATTTAGGATTTATTTAAAACGACTCATAAAATGTAATCAACAAGGATTAGGAACTGTATAAACAAATATGATAGACATATAGATCTATCACGATGGATGCTCAATAATTAGAAAATAAACATTACAAATAATTTATCTACCACTTTAGGTGATCAAATTATGGATTTACACAACCCTGAATGTGTGATGAGTTTTCACCAAGGGTGAACAAAAGTATTAAATGTGTAAACATACGGATAATATAAAAGAACCATGACGCATGGCCCGCCACTCCTAGTCTGTCACAAGATTCACCAACAGCCACCTTGTTCGCTTCAGAGCTGTTCGAACAGAAGCTTTGGTCTCTTAACAGAGACAACCGTTATCTTCCTTCGCATATACTTCATCACCGACACCAGAACACAAATTATACAAAAACCCAGCGAGTCCCACGGCTCTGCATCAACCATATCAATTCTACAGCCAAAAATCACACTTCTAAATCCAAGCATCCAAAATCCGACATCCTAAACGAGACAACTGAAAATATAATTACTAAAGCCGTGTAGTAAACCAGACACTGCCATGTACGAATGCAATGATTCACGTTACGCATGCGAGCAAATGAAGCTGATTGATACACACTAATTCATTTCATCGGAACCCTTGTTCAAGATTCTTGTAATAATCACGTTCATACGTGAATTTTTCCGACAAGAATAATCATACAAAACTTTAAGAACTCGAACATTTTCTCATCCTTTAATACTGGCAACACTTAAAAAGAATCGTATGTTAGTTATAACATGGCTAACTTGAAAGCAGACTGTAGTGTATCTAATAGCATGGCGTTATATGACAAAGGCCTGACTATCCGTAAAATTGAGAATAAATACTGGAACATCCAATTTATCAAATAAGTTTATCACATAATAAAGATAGTGAAAAGAGAATTTATTTTTATATTTCACCTATCTCTACTGCTGAAGATGCTCCCGTAAAATGGACAGCTTCCTCACGAAATGTGTTGTGTTGTGACGTTATTGTCTAACTCAAGTCTAAAACTACCTTGAATGTGGTTCAATTCAGGGGCAGATTTCTTAAGTTTATGGTTTTCTCATTGCAAGAACTTTGCTCTTGCAGAATGTTGTAAACCGAACTCATTACTTTTAAATAATCTAAGACGTAAATAAACCCCTCTAGGGTAACGTTGCACACGGAAACGAATCCTGAGCACATTTTATATCAGATACAATTCGTAAACATTAAGTATTTGGTACCATGAAAATTTTGAAATATTGGACATTATTGTAAACGTTAGAGTTATCTACCCACATATATTATTTATATTAGTTTAACTGTTTAAGGGAAATATCTTCTGAAGGTATTTTGCCTATACTGCCTCATCCTCAAAATCAAATAACATTGAAGCTAGAAAATGAACTGTCACGTATTTTGTAAATGCGTACTACTCTTGTAACACATATATTACATTTTTTGTATGTCTTCTACAGTTATCTTTCTGCAGATGCAAATTATTATCTGTCCTGGAAGTCAAAATAATAATGCTGGGACGCATAGTTTTTTGTCAATTTATTCTCTCTCTCTCTCTCTCTCTCTCTCTCTCTCTCTCTCTCTCTCTCTCTTACATCTGATTGCCTCAAACTGATACGCTATGTTACTAGTTGATTAATATGGATTCCTTGTGGTTACAATAGACAGCGGCGCTTCCCATAGACTTTGAAGTGATGATAATTTATTCTTACTGTAAACAAATAACAGAAACAAGTTTAAAGACTGTGATTAATGAAAGTATGACCACTTAAAAATATTCTATGTGCCATTTGTCTTTGCCGTTGCACGATTTTCTATCGGTTATTTGACAGTGATATTTGTTTAAAATAATAAATCAGCAGACGGTTGAAGAAGTGGTTTTTCTTTTTGAAATTACAGTTTTCGATTGGAATCATAACAAGAAATAATATTATAGTCAGCAGGTAATCTAATAATTATTGATCATATTTTGAGGAGTGAGTTTCAAATAGCAAACAATAACAATACACATGATTATTAGTGAGGGACTTTGTTAAAAGGCATATTATAAAAAGTACTATATCTTAACACGTTGGGCTGATTTGGAATCAAAACAAATTATGCTTTTCTGATATGAAAGGGTGGCTGATTGGATGCTTAAATGTTTATCGTGAGATTTGAGTGGCTGTTTCAAAACGTAAACGACTTATTGCCCTAATTAGAGGATAGGTCATAACCCATCTCCATCGATCAAATGTATAGGAATAACGTCTATAGGTGTATATGCCTTTCCCTCATGGATGATTTGACCAAATCGTCACTCATTTTTTATGGATATGAGTGTGACGGAAATATGGATTCCGAAATCTGAATGTACGGAAGAGCGTCATGTATTCTTTCTTAAAAAGAGATCAGACGTCTGAATGTTCATTGATGCATACAAAATTAAGGATAAAGTTATCCTCTGTGGAACATAAAAACATGCTTTGTAGAGTGCGATAACGTTCTAAATGGTGGGATAGGACTAAAACCTTTTGTTCTGTAAGATGTATGAATTTGACAAATAAAGACTGGATGAAACTAGCAGTGGACATACATATCTGAAAACTTCGTGTACACTTGTGATTATTAGTCACTTGCGTGCCTCGTATGCAACTTAAAATTACTGATTTTGTTTAGAAGTCACATGCTAATTTTGTCGTTGCTCTGTGTCAATAATAGCGTGCAGACTTTTTCACTGAATCGAGAGAGATGAACTACAAATCTTTCACTACAATAAGATTCAGCAATATCTGGGTTTGCTGTGTAATATCATCCATGGCGTACACGATTCTAGGTTTAAAGGGAGCACAAAATTTAGGAACGAACATGACACAAAGAGAAACATTAATGGGAACAAATCAAGTTATTAATGTCAGAAGCAGCAAATCAAAATATGGCCATTTAAGCCACAATTTCTTGGTAATCCTACAGCCATCACAATTTCTCTGGTACATTCGTCATAGAGTATATGTTTAAATGAAATCGTAACTTTCGTCAATGTTCTTCGGCAACTCTTTGCAGTATTAGTTTAGCTACAACCTTGCAAAGGTCTGTCTTATTTCCATGCACAAATTGAATATGTGATATACATTTATCATCCCTTTTTTCTTCCAGGTCTTTAATTCACCACTTGTTATCACAGCTTCGCACTCGTGAAGCTGTCACTTGAAATCGCGTTTAACACTGCACTAATATCTGTCCAGTTTCTGTACGAATTACTGTCAGGGTTGGACAAAGGGCGTGACGTTTATTGTGTTATTCGAGAAGCTATGACAGATCTCGCAGGCCCTTTATGTAACCCGAGTCAGATAAAGCAATTTACGTGAATCATTATTAGAAATCTGATCCGATGGTCAGTCTCGCGAGGTGAGGGGCAGGTGGTCTTCTTTCAGTGACAAAACGAGATTTATTTAATTGTAGACGTCCTAGTTGCAAGGGTACAAAATCAGTTTGCTAATCGTGCATATAGTCACAAACGCATCAAATACGTGCTGCCGCACCATATATACTAAACTTAAACGACATTCACCATCAAGCAGTTTATCTCAAAACGTTACAATAAATGAGAATATTTAAGTTGTGACAGAAGATGCAGATACCATTTCTATCAAACGCGGGATGATTTTAAAGATGTTATAGCTAACACATCATGATAATGATGAACAAATTCATTATCGCATAACATCTTCCTTGGTCACTACATAGTTATGCTTGATTTGTATCCATATATTATTTGGAAGGCAATTACTTTTTCTTGAAAAATCACTTGCTTTAGAAGCAGAGAGAGAGAGAGAGAGAGAGAGAGAGAGAGAGAGAGAGAGAGAGAGAGAGAGAGAGAGATTATAATTGGTTCATCAAATTAAAGAAGTAACAACAAAGTTTTATGCCCCTTAAAATATCCCCATTAAACAGTCACTGATCTAAACCATATGCTCAGTGAGTGAAGCCTTTTCTTCTACAAGAATGATGCCTATAGTCTAATGAGCCTTTAAGAAAAGGTAAAGATGTTTTCACGATAAAACCAGCTTAATAATGAAGATAAATTAGAAAGCGAATAATCATTTGTACAATTAAAGTAAGGCAATTTATCTTCAAGGATGACTCTTCTGAACTCAGTTTGTAATAGACTCTCTGCATATCTGAATTATCTGTTAACATTGTTGCATTAAACAGGAGTTTTTCACAAGTAATGAAAAATTTTAATTTACGCTCGGGCAACAAAAACAATCAATCAGAAATAAGGGCAAACGATAACTTCCCAAGACATGGGAATTACATATATACCAGTACAAAAATACAAGTTGATGCTTTATATACGTTTCCTAAGCCCTGTGAAACTACATCTCTCTTTAGTACTTGAAGCAATATGTATACATTTCACAACGATCACTTGTACATATATTTAAAAAACATATGCATGTATATTTATATCCGAAATTAGCTTTCTTGGTATATTAAGTGAAAATAATATGCCGAAATCATCGTTTCGGCGAATACAATTCTGTTAGCTATTCCTTACCTTGAATTAAAATTGAATAAAAATATAAGTAAAACAGAATGTCATTTTCATTGCTGGTTCTCCTCATAGAAATGTTTAAAATGCTTTATCTATCTATAAAAGTGTATTTCTTTCTGCTGACTTTAAGGTATGGAAGTTTTTAAAGATGACTGGTGTATACTGTTTCAGTGAAGATGTATTTTGTGTACTTTCTTTAACCGGTATTAAATTTTGACACAGTCTAGTTTTAAGGATGTATTAATAGTTGCATTGTATTTTAGTAGTCAAAGAAAAATTAAACCACAGTTTTGAAAGTATCCATCCTCCTTACACTAAAAAAATAAGGAACTTAACCTCTATAAATTGTCGAGGCACACATACAGTTAATATTAATAATTAACACCATTAGTTAATGCGGTGATAATACGAGTAGCTTATATGTATACTAGCGGACGACTTTTATAAACCTATACATGCAAAGACATACAACAGCCTTATGGGTCAGTGCGATGTATTGAATGATGAAATTATTATTTTTAATAAACTTTACAGAGATATGATATGATAGTCACGGGCATTTGAACATAAGTAGGAGGGACGGATACACTTTGTAATTGCTTGGAAACAGATAACTTCATGCAAAATGTGGAGAAATTTTTAGTGGGGGCTCCAAGTTGTTTATATGTAATATTACCCGATCAAGCACATATTAAACATCAGCGACTGGGTGGTATGGAATGAGATGCACTAGTGAGTAGGCAGTCAAATTTTAATAATTTTGGGTAGTTTGGTAGAGTATATTATAAATATAAAACATTGAACTAAAATTTTGCAGAAACATATTTTGATTTGAATATTGTTATCAAGAACTTGATTTCCTACTTCCTTATTTCATATATAATTCCTGATAAAATCTTGGGAATACTGGTCAAAATTTCACTCTCTTTCATTTCGGTTATGTGTGAGAAGATGTAAATCAGGATCCACCAGCTAATTTAATTTGTGAGGTCATCTAAACAAATGTAGGTATAAAGTAATTTATTTTATTTTACCTGAAAATGAAACGAATGCCAGTTAGCAGAAGATCATATGTGGGATCAGCATGAAAAAGATTATAACTGACATTTGAAACCGTGTAAAATATAATAAGTTTCATCCCACCTTCTACAATTTTATATTTTTATGTCCGCCCAATTATCAGATATATGTTATAAATTGTTCCTTTTTATGCTACCTAATCCTAGAAATTACGCAATATTAGTTATATTTTGACACATTTGTGTATTTTGTGTATGTCAGCCACTAATTTGATGAGCCTGCAGACAGTCATTTATTTTCTATCCACTAAGTCAATATAACATTTACAGCAGATATAGTTTCTTTTAGGTTATTTTACTATTACAGTTGATCTTCTTATTCTAATGCGCCATGTTGTGAATTGATTAATATGAGGTCTTTGGTGCTAAAGTAGACAGTCTCGCATTCGGAGACTCACAAGTTTTGGTAGTCTGATTGTAATTGGGAACGAAACGTCAAATAAATAAGTGGGAAAATTTGATTTATGAAAATCAGCCAATTCTATTCTCAAAGCCTGAGTTTGTCTTAGTTTGCTTTATTGCAGCAAGCTATCGTATCCTTGATGCGAAAAAGGAAATAAGCTGTTTTGATGTGTTCCAGACCGCTGCATATAAATTTCTCTTCTGACCGCGCTTATACGACCTCGTAACTGTTGAAGAGTGTACAAATCGCTGGAGAGTCCAATATCATTTGATACAATTTTTAATAAGGAATTTACAACAAAACCATGGCAGAGGACTTGATTCTTTGCTAAAGAATTTAGAGATGAGCCATATAATGCCAAATGCCAATTATTTCCTAAGTTAGGTTGATTCAACAATAATAATAATATGAGGAGAAATTACATAATTTCAAATATGTATGCGTGTATATTAGTCATGCATAATAAAATCATTTTACAAGAAAGTGAAAATAACTCGAAATTACCAAGTCAGCAAACATAACCTCAAATGAATGGGTATTGTATGGATACCAATATACCAGAATAAACAACGTAATATGAACAAAAGAAACTAAATTACAATAAAAGAACACAGATTCATATGTTGTAAAGTCATTACTTTATTATGGTCAAAGAACAGAACTCGGTGTATATTGTTCATACGTTGCCTATGTGGTAAACGCCAATTAATTATTTTCAATAGAAAAGGTATCTTTGGAGGAAGAAATAGATTAAAGTCAACACTTATGTTAGACAATAATTTTACCCTCCACGTTTTAAACTTGGGCATGCAACTATCTTGGAACAGATAATTTTTTCAAAATGCTATTTTGGTTGGTTTTCGACGACCAAAATGCCTTATAATGTATCATGCGCCTGTCACTGGAGATATGCTGTTTGTATAAATATGAACATGCATGCACACGCAAAGGTGTTTGAGTGTGTGCGTACGTGTTTGCATACATGTGTTTGTCTGTATACTTACTTGACATCGGAATTGTTTCATGCACTCCAAGTCTGGTGGAGGGTCCCCAGTAATAGCACTGACCCAAATGTGACATATGTACCCGGTTTAAAGAACGAGCTAAAGTAATGCAATTAAATGCGTAAACAAAAAACCACACCCCTTTTACTAGTACATCATTATAAGCCTTTATGTAAGTGAAATTCAAGGAAGCTTTACCGTCTTTGGCTCCAAAATACACTTCTTTCGAATTGTAAGAAAACTGCTTTGAAGGGTCAAATAAAGATTGTTTATAACAGTTTGGAAAATGGATGGAGACAAAGAAATTGTCCACATAATCGTGGATTCGTGGTACGGCCACAGAGACTTAGAATAAAGTAAGGTTTCTTTTATTGCTGATTTAATATTTCCATTCTTATCAGAAATCTATTTTCAGCGAATATATATATATATTTCTTTATTGAGTATTCATGACGCCAAACGTTCACAGTATATATATATATATATATATATATATATATATATATATATATATATATATATATCGATCGATCGATCGATCGATCGAGAGAAAACTTTATATATTTATAGACACCAGATGGAGCATAACTATATTGATATCTCAAATTTTTCATTAATACAAACGTACAATGTGCATCATTTCTAGTATAAATGTGAGGTGTAAAAGTCCACGTGCAACGTACCAAATAACAATGAGTATAGCGTAGATAAATATATAGTAGTGGAAGTGAAGTATCTAAGATAACTAATTTGAAGGACTCTCGAGCTTATCCAAAATTTCCTTAATCACGAACCTTGTCGTATTGAACGAGAAGCGACATATCGAGGATACTGATAAGGCTATTTTTCTTCTTTTATTAGAAGTTGCTATTTCGTGTACGGTCGCTGGTGTACCAGTGTACATGTACATAACCCTATCTCTTTTTCAGTTCGTCAGATGGGGTGAGATCGGGATTAAATGCTTTCGGACCAAGATTGAGCTGAGGAGTTCGTATTTAAATTTAGATATCTTGTTTGGTCGTGCCTCTAGTTGTGAAATATTCATGAAATACCTGATATTGAACCATGGAATATAAGCATAATCCATTCCAGTATGTGAGATGCGTTTCAGTCTGCTTTTAAAAGGAATGCGGCGGAGCTGCACATGCATATGCAAAGTCAATTTGTGACATGCCGAGTCCGTTTGTGATATGCATCGTCAATGTGTAACATGCAAAGTCCGCGTGTAATGGTGAAGTTGCACATTCAAGGCAGTGTGTGACATGTCACGTAACTGCATGTTTCCAACGGTAACTTTTGATATTGTTTTTATACAATCTAAATGGAGTTGCACTGTTCCCTTTCTCATAATATCGTATTTACCATGTGACATGTATTCTCCTATCGTTACATCCGTTTTATGATACAATTAAGTTCTCCTCTTGTGTCATTTTCAATGAAAATATTTATATACTTCCGAGAGTTCGGTAGTGGTCATATGTGACCAAGAATACAAACAATATGCCTGCTGATATGTCAACGATAGTCTTTTCTTTGATGAACAAAATATGCTTGAATAAAAAGCGTAAATTTACTTGCATCAGAATTTTTGTAGTTATTTCTAATTCAGGCTGTCATGGATAGTTCTGAAAGTATGACTTTTAGCTCATAGTTTGCATAATCCCCGCATTGGTAGTAACAAGCTTGCCTAAGCTTAAATAATACAGAGAGATAGTTGGCATTCTGAATTACAGTCTAGACAGCACATCATGAAAGCAAAAGAACACGTGGAACCAGATCAATGTCTTTGTTATAAACCATGTTTGTTATACAACACACGAGCATCACTCATCCAAATACAAACAATTTATGTAATTGAAAACCTAACAGATACTTAATTAACGAGCACACTGGACTCCTGGCTCATTATATTAATGATGCTCTTTCAATGATTTTAAGACTGGTAACAACTATATATCCACATTAATACCGGGTAATAAAGGGAAAAGGTGATTTCCAACATCATAGAGCTTTCGATCGCAAGGGAGTCAACGTTGACAAAAGCATCCTGTGGAATATTTGCCCATGGTGTTAATAATAAATAAACTAATTAGGCAATCTAACTTGAGTCTGTAAGTATTTGTTGAGAGTTTACGCAAACGTGACGTATTACTGTAAGAAAGAATAATCAGCCTGATGACGGAAACTCTTTTAGCTGCTTTGATTTCACCACTGAGATCTTACTCTTCGATCCAATTGACCTTACGCGAGATGATAGATCGCACCGCCTACCAAATCACGTGACATGACTCCCGGCTAACCTCAGACAAACATGCAGTATTTGGCAAAGAAATATGTTTGAGCTTTAGTAATATGCTTATTGAAAATGGCTTGTATTATTCTTAAAAATGTAAAATTTCAAAGTTGCATAAATTATACTTCTGTAGACAATAGTTATATTTGTAGTTCAAATTCGTATAGTAATAGCCTAACTGTTTATTTCAGTAAATAATGAAAATTAATCTTAAGACTGCTTGAGAACTTATTCATGTACAAGGAAATTCGCTCCAGAAAATGCTAATGTACTTAGTATATAATCGTATCCTTATTCATTTTATCTGGCTTATGTTCATGCTGCCTTGGAAGTAAATGAATTAAAAATTAATTTTAAAAAATCGTAAATAATGACCGTTTAGAAGTATACCGTTGGACATAATAATTTTTAAGTTCTACTATGTTCGTCAGATGAAATTTTGATCAATGATGACTTGATATAAACATGTAATTCATGCTTAATATATCGGATGATATTTATCTGAAACCATTGTTTTTTGTATTTCTTTATTATTACATTTTTGTATCCCAACCCCTCCTTCAGCCCAATGAGAAAGTAAAGAGTCACTCAAGTGTCTGAAAGATTGAGACAATAAATCATTGTTTTTGGGACAAGCCAACATTAAAGCGTAAATTTTCAAACTTTAAAATAATGCAGTCTGGGATTCAGTGTTTCCTATACAAGAAAAATAATATACGTCAAAGCCCGAAAGTTGGGGGTGGGGGTGGTCTCCATCCATATTATAGACACGTTTATTTTTACATATAGTTTTCAGTTTCAATTCTTTTTATTTCTTCTAGCCATCGACGGGACATTCTTTTCTACATACTTTTATGCAAACAAACATGTAATTGCCATCAATTGTTTATATATTCAGCTGATCGTACACGCGACCACAAAAAAGTCTTTATCCATCGAAGTTTTGTCTATGTTTCGGGAAAGGAATAAATCTAATTCCTCCATTAAGACGATCTGGATATCGACAGTCAGAATTACAAGGCTCAAACTTCCTTCTTTTCATCCTTATCGTTCGAGAAATCAACAAATCATTTACCAAATTTTAATATTTATCATAATCAATTCATTATTGCCACAAGCAGCTTGTCGGTGGAAAATGTCGGACGTAAACAATGCCTATGTGTCAAATTTACGCTCGCTGGTTGGATAATTGATTAGTATGATTGACAAGTGGCGATAGGTCAGTTGTAGGTCTAGCATCATGTAATCTGATTAGACAAACGTTAATTGTGACATAGGTTTATCCAATAAATATCTTAAATGTAGGTTTAAAATTCTTAATATGTTGGAAAACACAGAGTTTCACTATGCAGATGTTACATTTCAATACACCAGCTGTACATATTTTATTATTACCAGAGAAGAATCTCACAGAACATGATGTCGGCCAGGAAAGGAAAATAGAATCATGATTCACACCAGGCCCGAACAATGAAGTAGTGTAAATGGTACGTTTGCTGGCTGCAGGCGACTTTTGTCGAATACAACATCCATATACGACACTGGTTATGATAAGAATTTTTTTTCTCTCGTGAGAGATGTTACCACCAAATACTGATCATTATTACAGGCGTCATCGGTTATATGCAAAACATGCATACAAATTGTGCGTTACAAACTCTAATCGGTACTTCATTGTAATAATTCTCAAATCAATGTAAATGACTGTAAGTTGTACAAGAATATCGTTTCGGTTTGTGATGAGGAAAGCTAATCTTGCTACACACATATATTTGACCATATTATACATTTTGAATGTCTTTTCGTCATCTGGGTCGAAAAATACATAAATTTCCTATCTCAGTAATAAGGACCTGATACATTATCGACCCAATATTATGTGTGGGCTTGATATCCAGACGAATTTTATACGATATACAGACTTCTATGCATGCAACGGTTACACCCCAAGCAGCATCACATTTGCTCGGTATTATGAATGATCCGAACTACTGCATTAGGAATTGTCTCTTTGTCTTACGGAAGTTATTGTAAGCAGGCTGCGGCTCAAGAAAGAAATTACGTCTAAGCTCAGTACTCACAGCGCCGACACACACGAAAATGTTCGTAATCGTCAGAGTATCAGAGAGGCAAACGATATTTTTTGCGTAGGTTTTAGCCTGCTTTAAAGTGTTATGCCAAAATAAGGGGATAATTTTCTTTTCTTTCCAAGGTGGTAGTTGGATAGTTTTGTGGCGGATGGGGAGAGCAAATTGTGTGAGAGTCTTGCCTGAGGACAAGCTCGACTGGTGTACAATTATGTATCGCTCCACCGTGATCTCTTATGAGGGTTGTTTACCTCTCTCTGGGGGCTTCGTAAAGAACTGTATAAATTATTACTGTTACTCACATTCACAAACAACGAATTGTTCTTGCGAAATCCAAGATGATGCATATTTCAGCATGGACATCTCGAAGGCATGTACCCAGACATCTCCCTCAAATCTCTTGCAAGGATCTCAGTAAGCGCACGATAATGATTTGATCAAACCTTGGAAATCAATCAACACATGAATCTTGTATCTTGACTTTTCAGGACACTGGTGTATTATACAAACTTCTACGCACATAGTAACTGTTAAACTTCATTCTAAATGGAAAACATACAATCCCTGTTAATATAGATCGGAAATGCTTTTTTAATGCGTGGAATACAGATAATGCCAGGGGATTAATTGTAAACGAATTATCATTTTCCATTAACTAATAAAATGTGTCATATGATTGATTACTAAGACATGACTTTTGTCGATAGTTAACTCGAATCGTGATAACGTTTGCATGTCGTTAACACGTCATATTTGTCTTCAATACGCAACAAATTAGAAGCTATTTAAACAATTCACTCAAACCTTCTTTGTGCAATATATTAAAATTGTGAAGGGCATTGTAAAGATTCTGTCATTCATATGACATATCATTTATGCTGTGACCGTTTGTTGTTTTACTTTTGTTCTTTGAGCATCTTAATTGACATATTTCAACCTTCAGCAGACTAAGAAAGGATGGTGCAATAAATCAAATTTCGAACATTTACTCGTGAGTTAGCAACGTGAGATATCCTACGCTAATCAATTGAAGAGACCATATTCAAAATATTCTGACTGATCTCTTTCGGAATAAATCGATAGGTGACAAGTTATTTAAAACCTTAAAAATTCAGCGATGTTGGATCGTAGCTCATACCAGTTATTACGCAGTCTGATTTTTCCTATTCTTACATGTACTAGTTCATGCGAGAAACTGCAAGCACTCACATAACCAGTCGAATTATTCACCTAATGCATTGGAAATTAAGTTGCCTGTGTTGGGTACACAGCCTCCGTTGTCAGCATAATGATCAGGTCGAATGACTGGTTACGTCATTACTTGTCGACGCCATAGATCCTAGCAACGACAACACACTGATATGGTATGTAGTAAATACTTATAAACTTTTAGAACACCCATTCAAGGGAAAATAGAAGAATATATGATACATATTGAAACTTAATATAGATTCTTGTATATACATTGTCTATTTTTGTTTACGAAGCTGAATAAAATTTACTTCATTTGAAAGAGGGATGAAACTGATACGATAATTTTAAATATCGTTCGGCTGCAGTTTACCTCTGAACTGCATAACAGAACAAGCTATATGAAGCACGAATTAATGTAGCTTCTTGTTTCAAAATAGAGTTTCAGTTAGAAACTGGTGTTTGCAACCATTTAAAGACCAAAGTGTTTTCAAGCCGAATATATTTACTTATGTGTTATGGATGTAGTCGTATTATAGTGAATTACTCGTCAGGGCAACATTATTGATGGTACATGATAGAGCGTATTATTTGAAGATAGCTACGTGGTTACGCATCTCTCTCTCTCCCTCTCTCTCTCTCTCATTACCGTTTATAAAAAAAAAAAGAAATAAAAATAAAAGAAAACAATCATTTGAGAACGAGTTCCGATATTGTCGCTAAGAATCGATTACACAGCATTCCTCTTTATATTTTCAGAACTTTGTATTCTTGTTGAAAGAAAAGCACTGATTACCAACGCGTCTAGATCACTGAGCTGTTTCGTCTATACGACATAGGAACAGAAAGGTACTATTTAAGGCAAAATAAGAATTTAAAAAGAAAATTGTATAATATAAATCGGAGAAAAGAGTTATATTGCAAAACAAATATTTGTGGACAGGTCGCTACATTGTATCAGACAGGCGTGCCGGTATATATTAATGAGGTTTAAAATAAATTCAATAATTGTCGCCAGTCAGTGGTGTTATGAGTCCTGGTTGCTCAAAGTACCGATCTTGTTTCCAAACAATGGTGTTTTTATTAATATTGAACATCTACCAAATTTTGTGTTCAGTTTTGTGTTAACATGCTTCTAGATAGATTAGACATTCAACATTCTACATCGTCCTGCGATGGACCCTGATTTTACGGAATACCAAATAGCTTTGTCGCATATTAAAGTCTATTCACCCTTTAAGGAATCAAAGCAAATTTAATACGCAAATTGCTATTGATCTGAAATGAGTAATATTTTCAGCATTCAACGTATTTCGTTTTGGGTTGTATTCTGGTGAGTGATTTTCCAAAAAGATTTACATTCGTTTCCGCAAAATTAATCTGTCAGTTTCTATTTGATTTCAACTAACGTGGGTGCTCTCAGATGATAAGATACCGGATCAATTCGAGTGTCAGCGTTCTCCATCATCATTTGCTTTGGATTTCTGACTCCTAATCAGCAGTTCCACTAATGACAAAACATCTGTTTATTCCTAATAAATTTAAAATCGATTCGGTGTGCAGTTTTATATGGAAAAGATTTGGCGGATTTTAATTTAATATTCAGCTTTATTTTGATTAGATTTGGAATAAGAATTTTGGGGTGCCATACTACTCCAAACTGCGATCGATTTATGTCCTCTGCCTAGACTACAAACCATCATAAGAGAGAGAGAGAGAGAGAGAGAGAGAGAGAGAGAGAGAGAGAGAGAGAGAGAGAGAGAGCATTTTCTGATTTGAAGCTTTTCATTTAGAAAAGAATAAAAAGTAACTAAGTCTCCTGCTGACATTGTCTACCATTCATAATAAATCTTGCAAGATAACTTTTGAAGAGGTCTTATATCGAAAGAAAAAGTGCAAATTGAGTTATATGAATATAGAGAAACAAGCACCGGTTAGTCGATCACAAACGTACAAATACGGCATCCATTAATAGAGAAATCCCAATAAATCAAACAAACAAACAAAACACAAGCACAAGCAATAACACCCCGAAGTGACAAACCGACTAACCAACATGCATTTATACAGTTTAGTTCTATGTAAAAATGTACGAATGCGTTTCATTTTAAATCCTCAAGTTTAGCATAGAAAGGTTCTTTGGAGTTATACTGGTGGCGTTACGTGTTTTTATTTGATGTAATAAAATATATACCTTATGTTGTAGCTGTATCCCCAACTGAATCTGTCACATAATGGATGTACACAGAAAGTTTGTTTTCTTTGTATTATAGAGTATCTTTAGAAACGAGCAATACTTCTCAGTTTTTGCTAAAAACTTACTTGAAGAGAAGCTATACATGTTATTTTCCCTTCACATTTCTAGAATACAAATGGATATTGCTGAATTAGATCTTACGTCCACATTAAGATAACGATATTAAGCATCATGTGCATAAGCTATGCTCAGTGCCAGAAAAATGAGGATATCATCGGACAAGTTGTTATATATATATATATATATATATATATATATATATATATATATATATATATATATATATATATATAATGCAAAATCATTGAAAGCTCTTCAGTGGAAAACTTTGATATAATCATTTTCTGTATCTTTTCTTTATAATTCCTATAATCGTTAAATTAATTCTAAGGCCCTAGGCACAAAATCGATCCTTAGCATCCCGTTAATAACGCCACTACCCCGCACGCATTATGAGCAACAAGAAAGTAATACTAAATAAAAAATAAGTATTCTGGTTCACGGAACTCAATACATTATGACATAATTTGCAAGGAATCAGGGCAATTGCTGAGAAAAATTAAACAAGCAAGAGAACAACATAATTTAACGACATTGTCAGTTCACGCATTGGCATTCAGTCAGTCGGAATTTAAATAATTGCCCATCATCCTATATTACCAATTAACGTCCGTTATTATTTTTATTATACATTTTTTTGCAATTAAAGAATGGATGGTGCATATGATAAATTGTAAATAAATGTCAGTTTGAGACGCAATATCATAATAATTTTCTGATTAGGTATGAAATATTGAATTTAGCTGTCTGTCTAAAACTAAAATGTCTGGAATATTTTATCGTGTTGGCTGGCTGTTAATATTTTCTTTTAGTCAGAGAATATTGGAATTAATGAACCGAATGTCGGGAATGAATATTCCAAGTAATAAACACTCTATGGCATTCTCTTTATTTAAATTTTTTAAATAACATCCACTAAATATCTGAAAGATAAGCAAGTAAGTCTTACATGATTCCATTGCGGCTAGGAAAGACAGATGACTTAACGCGTCAGCGTATGTTTGCATGTATGTTATAGAGGAAAATGGGTGAGAGTCACTGGTTTGCATTACGGGGCATGCAAGTAAACCAAATGACGAAAGGTAGCATTTCTGACAAGAACAAGTGTATCGCAGTCCTTTTGCGTTTCACTTTTAATCTGTTATTTAGAGACGACGAGACAAAGAAACGGACTTAGAGGTGGACACGTGAATTTTAAATAGTGTATGCTGCTGCTAAATTATAAATAGACAACGAAAAAATACAGAAAAAAGTAATACAGTAATTTGTTTACTTAAATATAGAATATTTTCTTGGAAAATACTGACAATTTAAAATATCCCAAAGTTAGTGGTAATGTCCATCACATTTCCGTTATTACTGAAAGAAGAAGACTTGAAACAGACTCAACATAGTACTCCACATACTCTTATTAATGAGAAAGTTTTCCCGAATATTTGGAAACTAGAAAGACAGAAGAACTATCGATTCCGTGCCTTTTGCATCGTGCTTTATCAAGATTGTTTCAGTGCTTACGCAACAATCCATTTCAAACCTTGTTTGCTAATTACGTCATAATACTTTCCTTTCCTTAACTAATTATCATGGACTGCGTGATTAATTATCTCGAATTAACTATCATACGTGGGGTATGAAATTATCGTTGATTGCGTGATTAATTATCTGGAATTAACTGTTATACGTGAGGCACCAATTATCATGGATTGCGTTATTAATTTTCTCGAATTAATAGTTATACGTGGGATACTAAATTATCGTAGATTGCGTGAATAATTATCTTGAATTAACTGTTATACGTGAGGCACCAATTATCACAGATTGCGTGGTTTAGACAAATTGTCTTCAGATGATTCCTGTCAATAATCTTTAGCAAGAATAATTCTCCTAAGCTATAAATCCAATGTATAATCAATCTAATTTGGTAAGTACAAATATCAAACGAATACGAATTGCTGCAGATATTTTAGCCTTGTTACTTACTTCATTTGCAGCGAAAGTATGGATGCATATTTACATTATCACTTTCTCAAAGCAGTCCTTTTATAGTTATCCACAGTTCGTTAGCAAAGGTTAAAATTGAACGATTGCACACACATTTAGGTAGGCAATGTCTATGTAGTTTTTATTTTACAATGGTAATTACCTTAATCATCCATATAATATGACTCACGGTGTTAATGATATGGAAAAATGGGAACCAATCCCGAAATGGGTGAGGTCAAAATAGAGTAGATGTGGCTATGGCTGGCCAGGATTGGATGATCATGAATGGTAGAACTGGGCAAAAAGAATCTTTGAAGAGCTTATCCTAATTGTAACTGAAAAAATGAGACATTGTTTCATAAAATGGAATTTCAGTCCTATTACAGACCTGCGTTTGGAGCACTCGTTACTAAAATCAACACTTGACTCATTATGGTGAGGTATGGAAAGCACATGTTTCAAACACATATAGATCCAGAAAATGAAGCGGTTTATATGTTTTTCTCCTCACAGAATCTGTGATCAAGGATGCGTCTATACAGATAAAGATAAGTTTCATCATGAGCATTCAGGAAGTTTAAGTTATTGAATTTTTAAAATCATGGTGTTTGCATAGGTTCTCTATGGGAACTGAATTAGTACCGTGAGTCCATCACATGTTTCCTTGACTGCGCAGTTCAGTTTTGCCTGGTGGCTTTTCCGGTTGTTGGACGCGGATTTTAGTAAACTGGAGTTTCTAACCTTATCGCAGATAACACTAGATTGCGAAAATCGCTGACATGGAAACGTAGCATTATACAAGAAGAAACAAAGAAAAAAAAAATGTATTGATTTTCATTGATGTATCAAACACATAACAGAAAATATTAACCCGGTAATATAATGACCTTATTTATTGGATTTTGTTTCCATTTATAGTAGATTGCCTACATCGAAAATATCCAGCATATAACTTTTTAAAATTATTAATCGACATGAGTAGTATATTTAAACTCTTGTTTAACAAGATGAATACAATTCATTAAAAATCTGAATTATGAGTAGTTTGTCCGCTCCGGTGGCCTATTATTTAGAGCGTCCGCCTCGGATGCGGGAGGTCGCAGGTTCGAACCCCTGCCGAATCATACCAAAGATTTGAGAAAATGGCACTAACAGCTGCCTTGCTTGGCGCTCGGCATTAAGAGGTTAGTGTTAGAACTGGTCGGCCTGGTGTCAGGATAATGTGACTGGGTGGGACATCGTGCTACATGTCTGCGGCATGAGACCGCAGTACTAGACATCACTATAAACTGCCACACTGCAAACATCCTAGCGATATGACTGAAACAATATCAAAGCTACGTTAAAAATCCAAGTCACACACACGCACACTTGTTGGCGCATGTATTATTTGTCAATAGAAAAATGAATGCTCATGAAAGTATATGGTTGTCATCAATAAATATGGACTCTTCCAGTTTATCATTCTAGAAAGCCTACACATAAATTGCAACGTATTAAGACATGATGGCAATCTCGTCCAGATTTGATACATATAGTCATTTATCGTTGAGACCTGTCTCAAATTTGCGCATTATCTCCATTTTACATGCTGCTGCGTTTCAAATGCATTAACTGTTTTTCTTTTATTTTCTATCAAATTGAGGAAATCACATTTGTATTCTGATATTTCGCGATTCGTTTAAATAAAAAGGGTGTGATTTATACACTAGATTAGATAAGCAAAGACTGTTGTTCTGTCATTATTGTTTTTACTGAGATATCTATTTTGCTATACATAGGTCTAAGACGGTCATTAGTAGATTTGCATGAAACTTTTTTTCTTGGGATGGAAAATGAATAATGGGAAACATATTTATTAACTCTGCAATTTTGCATCGGAAATCCGAATGAATATTTGTGACACAGATGGAGGATACGTATTTTCAAAGCCTATTGATGTTGTATAGTTCGTGTCGCAAATTGCTATTCTTGCGTGGGTAGATTTTAATGATTGTCTGTAAATTTACATTCCAGTAAACGCTTGATATTACAGGGATATGATTCAATGAATTGTAATCCTTTAAAGTCTGCGTCCACACTGTGACCATTCCATAATGCATTTTGGCCACGTGGCATTAAACGTATAAATTATGTATTTTAATGTATTCTTACTGATAGAAATACCTTAATTACATTGTGGTAATTGCCAATAGTTAAAATATTTATTAAACTTCATCTAAAACAGAAATTAATTTTTTGTTAGTTTCTAGAGCTTCACTCAATATTGACCAAGTCGAAACTACTTCAAAACTATTTTGAAACAGCACAAATAAATGCAGAGAAGAACACATCCACAAATGTCTCTACAACGTAGTGGTCATTTATTCAAACCGTAGTTGTCACTGATGTTACGGGTAAGTAAGTTTAATTGTATGCACTTTAATTGGTCAATTTAAAATTGAATGAACATTTTTTAGACATTTGTTGGTTCAAGTTTAGAAAATATAAAAATGTAGATTGTTTTTTTAGTGTCTCTTGCTTTGTGTGTATTTGTAATTAGCGTCATGTAATCTTGATACTGCTAGCAGTTATGACTAGCTACAAAGCATATATCCGGCTGTGCTCATTTACATATTGGAATGGCCGAAGTGTAGAAATAACAAAAACATAAAAGCAACCAATCAAACTTGTTTCATACTCTACCCACAAGGCCCACTTCATACTGAAATCGATTAAATTTATTTGATCCTCTACCTACAAGACCAACTGAACATTTAAGTCCGGACACCAATATATAACAGATACGATGAGCTTATTCTAAATAAGCACACTAAAATGCAAGAAAGTAGCATTTGGGGAAATCTAATCATATATATATATATATATATATATATATATATATATATATATATATATATAATTTATACACAATTTCATCGATATGCCCTCTGTTTTTCCATTTATTTCTCTCTCTCATGCTGTAAGTGGGAAAATAAGTGTAAATCCGCGAAGTGAGAGAGAAAATAGAAATTGGTCTGGACGAAGACCATGGACTTTAACTTACACCAGGTAACCTAAAGAAACACAAGTCAATGTAATGGTACATGCACACTTTTCATGGGATGTTTGTGCAGTGTTACACAATAACAATGATGCAAAGTTAATATCTTGTCTACGGTAAAACTGATAGACTAATCAACAAAACAGAGACATTATAAAAACAAAAATAATCTTATGTTGGTCCTCTACCCCTCCAACTTGTAGGTTGGTCAGAGGATCCACCCCTCTTGACAATCTTCGCCCGTCACGGGAGAAAAGTAGTGAAAAATCAGCTTTGCGACTTTGTACCGATTTCACGTGACGATGTCTCTGGACCTATGATGATAAAACTGGCAGACAAACGAACCATATTAGAGAGAAACAAAGATGGAGGATGGAAACAATCTTATAGTCTGCAGAAATGGTATGTAAACCTCTCATTTCAATATACTCGCCGGTGACTGAACGGTGTTTGTCGGAAGTAGCCATGCAGTCTCTACTTCCTTCGTTTAAACAAAGATTAATGTTTAATTCATAAGCGTGCCTTTTATTTATTTAATCAATATGAATGAAACTAGAAGCTTAAAAAGAAGCAAATTATCAATTTCCAAAGAGGCTTGTGAAATGCTAAAATAGCTACAGAACTAAATTTTGTAGCAGACACACACTGGACACGGGGTTGAAAAATTCACTCATTCTATCAATAGATGGTTCCCGATCCATCAGCAGCTGCTCGATGTTCACTTCCTTCTGCTATTTCTATCGGCAAACCTAGAGATAACGATCACAGTAACGCTCTGCTTGTATGTTATTCAAGCAGAGATTTCAATTAAAGCCTAACATTAGTGAGCACAGGCAATGTTGTTGGCTGTCAAAATAGATCTAATAAATGCAGTAGATCTTTTCATTCTTTTCCATCAGGAATTAAAAATCACGGCGAAAAACTGCATAATGTTGTTTTGAACTTATGTAATATGTAACTAAAATGCTTTCATGTTTCGTCATCAAGGTTTGATATGAAAATACCGTTTGCTTGCAACAATAAGAATTATGAGTTATTCTTTATTTTATATGACTTCAAATATAGACCAAAATAACCAGACATCATGTGTTGCTTATGTTTGTTTTGTGAAGAAGATTTGTTTGTATTTCAGGCAAACCTGCTGCTCTCTATGATGAACAAATCAGGACTGGGTCCCATCAAAATATTGCTTTATTATGATAGTCAAAAACTGACAAGTTACAGATATCGTAGATGATGAAAAAAGAAACGCACGATGCTGCCCATTTATTGTTGAACGTGTCAACCACCGTTACTGAGCATGACCAAGACGTAATTTGTGAACCAGATGATTCTAATGTTAAATGCCAATGTTAGCATTCTGGTAGTCTTGATGAAGGAGGCGATTTTCAGAGTTTTCTTATCCATGATAAGTGTGTTGTTTTTGAGAATAAAAGTTTTTATTTTCGGACCAGATAAGGACCAGCTACGATAGACTATGCCTATGCCGTTCAGAACCTCATCTGAGTTAAAAGTTCTAAAACTTATCGACTGCTTCAAGATATTTATTGAACAACTATTTAATCTCTATGCTATAGCCAGTACATGGTCATCTTATAAACACCATAACACGGTCAAGTTCGTCATTGGTATTACACTATAGGGAGTTATTTCTTTCTTGTCAGAAGCTTGGGGTGCATGTGGAAGTGACAAATGTATCAATGAAAACCGCAGTTTCATAAGCAAACTGAATCCCGGAGATGTTTCTTTTAGCTTACCGTGGATTTGTTATTCGGGAAACTGTAGGACTGTGGTGTGTTGAAGCCAATATTCTTGCCTTTAGAAAAGGGAAATCTCAACCTTCACTTTAGAACTGGAGTCGTCGAGAAAAATTGCTGATCTAAGAATACACGTTAAGAGGGTTATAGGCCAGTTTTTTAAATATATATACCATATTCCGGGACACTTTGCCAATTGACTATGTAATGAGTATTCATGGTGACATTCCAGTAGTAGACAAGATAGTTACTGTGTACTGTGCATTAACACACCTGAATGAATATATTGTGCCTTTTAATTGGAATTAAACCAGAGTAGCATAATTGACAAAATGCACAGCCAAGTGAAACCTTTGTCTCACAGAAGACAATTGTTTCTGCTTTAAACAGTCGGATTGGCACAGTTTGAAGCATTATCCTTTGGTCCTTACTTTTACAAATTATTGCCATAGGTTGTAAGGGTGCAAATTTCTGTCGATCTATAAAGAGCACATTAATTTGGGCTGATGAACAATTAATTAGATTTATGGGGACCAGTGCGTGTTAAATCGCCATAGTGCAAGGATTTTTAACGGCTGTATCGTGAGAGGTAGTGATTCTTAATTAAGCATTCGTTTATTTAACAGTCAGATAGACTGGAAGGAATAGGGTTAACTTCGATCTTTGTATCGAATATGTCAGATTTGAAATTTTCCAGAATCAGTCATTTAGAAATCTAGAGTTCAGGCGGACCGCAATTTTAGCGCCTAGTTCTAACAGGCTGGAGATATATTTAATCCGTATTGGTTACGCTAAATAAGGGGCGTGGTTCCCACATGAAATTTCTTGGTTTTAATATGCCCCATCGCAAAATTTAGTCAGTCTACGTTTCTCTGCAAGAGAAAACAAATGTAGGATACTCCGAGTTTGAATTTAGAAGAAATTCACTTGTAAAATAATTATCCAAGGGACCGGATGTCTGGAAAGTCGACGGACACAATTCTGGCGGTAGAAGCGAGCAAAGCTTGAAAGCACAAGGTATTTGCGCCAATCTCATGTAATCCGTTGATGCCAATATAACGGTTTGCTTGATTTATTTTCTTATATTTGCATGAATTTATTTGTTTAAATTCGCAGATCAATTTTCTTGGTACGAGTACGACTGTGTTGAGTTCATCTATCTGAATCCGTACAATGATCTTCATTATATAAGTTTGACGAATTGTTTGAATGTGTCATCTTGATTGTTATAGGAAAATAGATATTCTAAGAATTTCATGCCTTACCTTAGTTGATGTGAGTTACGAGAATCCGTGTGAATTCACCAACCTTAGATGATTTCACGTATAATAAAGACTTGAGTGCGTATTGACTGAAATTAACGTTGTTAAACCATGAAGTGAGATTGCATATCTGCTAAAGACTTGAATGTGTGTATTCGCTAGAAATAACGTAGTTAAGCCATGTAATGAACTTCATTCATTCATTTGTGTAATTGAGATGAGAACAGAACTGTTATGTCTCGTGTGATGATAATGTGAGTCAGGTTGAAATAGCCGTTAGGAAGTACATTAATCTTATGAAACTAGGTTTGTTAATGGTCTGCCATGTTTAGCTTGAGCAGATAGCCTTTGGTATCTGTTTGAATTCCGATAGGACGATATCTGACATAACGAGAGGGGAGTAATGATCTATTCCCAGTAGGATATTTGACAGGAAATTTAGGTTGCTTCTCTGTTTATTTTGGAAGGGCAAATAGCTCCACTGGATGTATCCACGTACTGACTTATCCAAGTACCTACGTATCACGTACTTACGTATCCACCTACCCACACAAAGTTCGAGGGCCGAAAGAGGCGAGACAATAGAGAGTTTGGAGAAGGGAAAAGTGGAAAGGACCAAGAAGAACAGCCACAGTGAAGTTGGAATGAACCGGAAATAAGCAGGTTATGAAGTTGTACAAGGCAATGACTTCGATTGTTCACTCGATTCTATGATGAACCAATTATATCATTTAAAACAGATCGGCTATTTATAGAAGTATATTTGTGTTTGAAATTTGGTGAATGATTTATTTAAAAAAGAAGTGTATCTTCCTAATGTAATGCATTGTCACGGTTGTTTATGTAAGTGACTAAATTGTTATTTTTCATGTACGGGGCTCGTGTCATTCTGTTTTATATATCTGCTCAGATCTCTATCTATTCCACTTATAAGTTTCACACTTTATATCAATTTGTACCCGATCCGGGCAATAAAACCGAAGGAGATCACCCTCTAGATAACGATAACCCAATAAAGCGGACACCTTCTAAGAAGGTACAATCCGTCAATCAATCACCATCAACACCCAACATAGGTATTATATTGTTTTTTGTACGTCACAGTTACATCTATTTGATAGGGTTTGTCTTCTTCGATGTTTGTGCAAATCATGTTTTAAGTTTGTACCTTAGCTGGCAATATATAGCCACTTTGCTTATATGCTGTAAAGTGCTACTGCAAACAAAAAAAAACCACACTGATCATAGACTGCAACTTGATATTCCCATTAGTTGAATGATACAATGAAAGTAAACAAACTGCAATCAGACGGAAACGATATATACGATTCAAACCAGTGACCTCAGTATTTACTACAAAATGTTAATAAGTTGTTACTGCTAATCGTCAGATATGGCAGAGCATTATATCGAGTGATGATATACCAGCAACTGTAACACACTGAGATTTGTTTCTGTTATTTTTAATATCAGGATAGCAAAGCAGTCACAGTTGCGGAGAGAGAGAGAGAGAGAGAGAGAGAGAGAGAGAGAGAGAGAGAGAGAGAGAGAGAGAGAGAACCCACAAAGATTGCAGATTGTCCGAGAGTGCTGGTGTCATATAAAAACTATCCATACACAATTTCCTTTAGTAACTCTGCTGGAAAAGTAGTATATGTATAGGATATCCCGTGTATCTTTGATGTAACACTCGTTGTATCAATTGTTTGTTCAAAAGAAGGCTCAGTAAGCCCCGTTTCCTTCAATAAAACATTTATATATGTCGTGGTATATCAAAGATAAGAGATACAGCGTACGTACTACACACACACACACACACACACACACACACACACACACATACACACACGCACACACATATATATATATATATATATATATATATATATATCGGTATCATTATCAACCCACCTACCCAAGCAGAGGTCGAAGCAGCCATCAAATCCATGAAGAGCGGCAAGGTACCAAACACTGATTCCTTACTATCTGAGCTGCTGAAAGCTGATATAACCGTATAACCCGATCTGAAAAAATGTGCTGACTGACTTCTTTAAAAAAATATGGGAAACTGATGTCATTCCACAGGACTGGTGTACAGGCCTCATTGTTAAACTAAAAAAAACAAAAAAAAACGGTGACCTCAGGAACTGTGTCGACTCTCAAGGGATAACACTCCTTTCCATCCCCAGAAACAGCTTTTGCAGAATACTTCTCCAAAAGGATTGACACACCTATAGAATACAAACTGAGACAGGAACAAGCAGGGTTCCGCAAAGGAAGAGGATCAAATATATGCTCTATGGAACATCATTGAACAAAGCCTAGAATGGAATGTCCCCCTTTACATCAACGTCAGTGACTTCAAGAAAGCATTTAAGACTGTTCACAACAAGAGTCTATGGAAGATTCTTAAAGCTTATGGAATAACACCGAAGAAATCCGAAATCATTGGGAAGTTTTACGAGTACTTCGAAAGTAGAGTTATTCTTAACAAAATGAAGTCTGGTGTTAGGCAAGGTTGCATACCCTCGCTCCCATACTGTTTCTCATCTTTATCCTTTATCGACTGGATAATGCATAAAACAACATTTGACCATGTCAGAGGGATCCAGTGGACTCTCTTCTCACACCTTGAAGATCTGGACTTCACTGATGATAAGGCTGTCATTTGATAAAATCAAACGCATCTTCACGAGAAACATGATAGGTTCAGCAAGTACACTAAACAGACTGGCCTGGATGTCAACACAAAGAAAACCCAAGTGATGTGCAAAAACGCCGCAGCTACTCCTCCAATTGCCATTGATGTAGAGGGAATTTAATTTCTAGAGGACTTTACATAGCCTAAGTATCAACGACAACGGTGCCAAAAAGGACATCAGGGACAGGTTAAAAAAGCCTGAAATATTTTCATCAGACTTCGCTCTAAATATAAATCAGGGCAATACAGCCTCAATACAAAGAACAGACTTTACAACAGCAACGTAAAGTCGGTACTATTGTACGGGTCCGAGCGTTGGAGAGTATTGAAGACAGACAAGAGCAAAGTTAATTCATTTCACAACATTTACCTCTGTATAATCTGCAACATTTGTTGGCCAAATAAGATCTCCAATGTGAATCTATAGAAAAAGACTGGATGTACCAACATTTCCCTGAGATCAAGATGCGCAGGATCAAATGGTTCGGACACATAATGAGGATTTCCCTAGAACGGATACCCAAGGTAGCTTACAGACACCATCTTGTAAGCGTAAATGTGGACGGCCAACGATAAACTGGCGAAGAACTGTGACGACCGAGCTGGAAGAGACGGGGCTTTCCTGGGGCGAGGCACAAGCCGTTGCTCAAGACCGACCTAGATGGCAGATAATAGTTGCAGCCTTATGTTACCACACATTGGCTGAATTTCCAACATGTGCCACTTTGGGATATTGTTTATAATAACTGGAGAACATATTTCCTCCCTAGTCAATAAATTCAAGCCACGTATAGTTATTAAACCAACGTGACTGAAAATTCCTTTGTCTCATAGTTGTGTCATATTTGGCATTTTTTGCTGGCACAGTATCTGGATTATGCCCCTTTAGAAGTATAGTTACATCAGACTCAATGGCAGCTTACATTTTATCCTACAACTTTCACTCGAATTTTTCCTCTCAGAATCATCCTTTTGATCTTCCTTGCGAAAATGATTTAGTAAAATCATTCTATTCACACAGAAAAGATCACCTGATTTGAAAATTACTTCTACTAACGTGATTATAAGATACATCTTGTCGTGTAATTGCAAACACAAACCGCCGCTTTAGTGTAATTATTCAACTTCAAATGCAATGCCGCATTTGGAAGGCGATCATATGTGTAACCAATTAAGAAATATTAGCAACTCATTATTGTCATCTAAACAGTTAATACATGAAATGGACACTAATGTTGATAAATCGCTTTTAATTAATTTCAATTCATGGTGGATTGAAATCACATGATGATCCGCTCATGAGTATCTGATACAGCAAAGCATATTTTTATTTATCACATCGACCGTTTCGCTTGGTCGCTTCACGAGTAGAATTTTACTTTAATTGTAATAAAAGCCATTATAACAAATATCTACAGTTACAACTAACCACAGATGCTTCAATATTTTTACTCCAACCAGTCTGTCCATAATAAACGTATTATCAACTTAAATATCGAAATAGCAAAACGAGATCTCGGATTAATAAACCGAGATCTAGATTAGTAAACCGAGATCTCGGATTATAAATATATGAAGATGTCACTTCACGGACAACGTATAGCACAAAAGATACCGAATTAAAAATGGTGGCTACGTTTCATGTCGGAGAGAAATAAATCTTTATCAACACAGCAATACGTGAATTATCATATTAAAATGCTAAAATAAGGTAGAATACCTTACGTATTTTCTATCTTTTGCTTCATCAGCAATTTTCTATAAATTTCTTTTAATGTTTGTATCTAAGTTGGGTAAGTTTCATTTATATAGTTCTTACAGTAATGTCCAAGAATCTTTGTCACCTAGGATGATGGAGAGTAGCATAAAATAATTGAGTAATTGAGGTGTAAAAAATTAGTTAAACGTGTTTGGATGAGATACTTTCAAGGCGTTTCCAAAAGTTAGCTAAATCTTCTCTAAACGCTGTTCCGGTGGGAATGGATTTAATAGGGATCATGATTTGTTTGTGTTGGGTCCGATAAATCAAAATAAGGCCTTAAAATTCCAAACCGCTTCGTTCAGTACGTTCTGTCCTAACATTCTAACAGATAACTTCTTAAACATTCTCCAGGGAAAAGGACACAATAATCAGCATTGAATAGTAATATGCAGGGTATAAATGATTAAACAAATCCTGAATAGTTTTGATTAGAATAATATTTATTAATAGATTCTTCCACATTAGTCATTTCAAATGAAAACAGAAAACGTGAACTTATCACAATATACTCAGCTCACAATCAAAGATCTGTATCATCTTATGGATCATGTACTATAGGTCTGGAATTCTTGACGCGGTTTAAACTCCTTGCACAACGTGGTCTATAACATACAATGTAATATTTTGTCCTGATTTATTTTTTAGTGGTCAAATTGCAGAAGACCGAACAAGCTATGCGTATCGAAGACGATCTAATCAGACACAACTGAACACGTAAATATTTGACAAAGGTATATGTATTATTATATTCGTTGGAAAAGTGATTGATCAACAACGGGCCAAAGTTGACGATTGAACAAAGAGAAAGCGACTGTACAGCCAACCAAATACTGAGAGAAAAAAATTAAACCTACGTTAATTTTCGTGATCAATCACAAAGTTAATTTTCATTTTGGAGAGAACAAACAATTCACTGCCTGCAGCGCAGCTTAAAATCGTTTTGTCATAAATGCATTTTATTTTTACATTAATCTTTGGGCGCATTATGCGATTGACGACCTTGATCTTGTATTATTGTTGAAATCTATTATATTTATTCATTTAATTATTCAGGTCGCCTTAGGACCACATATAAGGTATAAAACAAAACCCAAACAGTATACTTAATAATACGTAGTACAAGTGTATGGCTATCCAAGAAGCAATAAAATATAATACATATAATAAACTGTATACTTATCAAGAGTGGAAGTGGTCTAATGTGATTCAATCAAACGTATTTAGTTGCTTTAACTGCATATAATTTTGTCAATTCTTCATTTGTTAAAATTTTAAAGTATTATGTTTACTATAAAAGTTATTACTTTCTTTAATCACATCTTCGTTCGTAGTCAGAAGAAGTGATATTCAGATAAAATCACCTCCAATATATTTTATTCTACTCTTCCTTTTATCTTTTTATATTCCATCCCACAGTATATTTTTGTCTATATTCTTCTAATTGGAAATATATGATAACTTGTTCGATATGTTTAGGTGTAGATTGGGTTAACGTATTGAAACCTAGGCTAGCGAAGATTCAATAATTATGGATATCAGGAAAATAGGTTGTGGATGACAAGCCAACTTGCCACATATAATTTAGTGGATAGATTTCCGTACAGCTAGCATTGATCTGGAAAATATATATGTTCACTTTTCAATAGCATTCACTTTTTGTAAACTCCATTCCTCGCATCAAAAATTTTAATGTCCATCTGAAATATTTATAGAATTGTAAATAATGATAAAAATTGTCAGTACTGAATAAATAGCGTAAATAATGACAACAATCGCAGATAATGGCAAAATAACACTTATAGCAAATAAAATAATTCTAATTCCTTGATAAATCAGAAATATCGCGGCATTGTCAATTGGATATTAACGAGTAATGTTCTGAATGGGGGCTGTCATCCGTAACCGTTAAATAAATTACTTTTAGCTATAGCTTTATTCTCGCTGGACCCCAAAAGAAACCCGACTCGAGGCTCCCAACTTAAATACAATTGTATTTATTTTTTTTAAATGACTTAAAAAGGAAAACAGTCTACATGCCTACTTACCACCATACCTGGAACGGGCTATACAGCTTTCATGAATATGGTACAGAAAAATAGCTATATTTTCAGTAGCTATAGTAAATTAGAGTCATTTAAATTGGTAGAAGATCGCAAACATGGTTCCTAACACGGTATCTAAAGAAACCAGCCTGGTTCACAAATTGGTGAATTTAATGTTACACAGAGATGAAATGAAAAAAAAAATTACAACAAAAACCCACAAAAAACAAAACATCAACCCCCCCCCCCAAAGAAACCAAACAACAACAACAACCGCAAACAAAACAACAAAACATCTGCAGTGTTCAGTTTTGTTGCAAATCAAATCCTGATACCCCTAAAAGCATTCTTTAACTGAAGAATCAGGCTGACGTTTTGTGTATAAGTATGACGAAAATATTAATCTCTCTTCTGAGATTATTTTTACGTTCATCAGAACCTCGGGTTTTATCTATCTGTCTATCTATCTTATAAATCTAATCTAATCTAATCTATTTAAACTACGCTATGGTCTAAGTGGTTAGAGCGACCGCCTCGGATGCGAGAGGTCTCACGTTCTAGCCCCGGTCGAGTCATACTAAAGGCTTATAAAAATGATATTAGCAGCTGCATCGCTTGGTACTCAGCATTAAGATGTTTGTATTTGGACTGGTCGGCCTGGTGTCAGGATAATGTAAATGTGTTGGACATGATGTCACATGTTTGCTGCATGATGTCCAACTTCTCGACACTATACACTGCTATACTGCAGACATCGTAGCGATATGAGTGAAATTTTTTGAAAAAGCTACATTAAAATCCAACACACACACACACACACACACACACACACACACACACACACACACACACACACAGTAACAGAAAAAAGTAAGCCAATAAATGTTGTAAAATTTCAAAATATTATTTATTTCCCTAAAGCATAAAGTGTAAATTAAAAATAACGTACCATATGGTGAATGAAATCCAAAATGGTTCTAAAGTTCTATCAAAAGTCCAAAAATATCGAGTAATCCAAATGAGTTCCAATTGCATTCCAAATGAAGTTCACTCTATTGAACTTATGTGCCAATACTCTTAATGTGTAACAATGATATAATCCAAAATGTCTTTAAAATAATTCATAGCAATTCCAATACTGCTACTAAATCCTAGAGTCATGGAACATTATAATTCCAATGAATAATTTAAATAAATTAATCCTCTTAAATGATCAGAAGTACAATGCTCCTCTAAGACTCATGATAATGTTAGGAATAGATAATTTCCAGGTTAACATTTCTTATATAGAAAACTAAGACGCAACAACAGAAACGGATTGGGGTTGACATATTCATTAATAAATGACCATTTCAATCTATGATCATGAAAATTAACAGACATAATGTATATAGAGGTAGACTGCATATTAGCACGAGAGAGAAGTTTCCGGCTGCACAGGGATATCATTCTAATAGTCTTGGAGAAGAAGACGAGCTTATAATAGTTAGCAGATAT
>JAECUM010014566.1:0-51681 GCA_016617855.1 Megalonaias nervosa
TATATATATATATATATATATATATATATATATATATATGCTTAAAGTAAACTTCTGCTAGCACTTATGAATAAATGAACAAATACTTCTGTATTTTGTAATCATGACGGAAAACATGCAAATCGTGCTGTGTAAAACTCATTCGGGATTGCACATAGAGAGATAACGTAGGATAATAACTTTAAAGCAACTTTGGATGATATAACAAACCTTTCATACTTGTCAGAATAGAACGTACTATGCCCCTATAATTTAAAAGATAAGAGTGAAAGAAATACATGAACGCAAGCTTGACATTCCCAATTAGCATTTCTCTTTCTCTTCCTCTTCTCTCTTTCTCTTAAACTGACTTGTCAGTTAGCATTTAGGTTGTCCGGCTCAAATCAGTAATGAAATTAATTCTTGTTCATGTTCTTTTTAAAACAAAGTATACAACTGTTAGTGAGTTTAATGAATCATCGCATTCTCCGTTCCGAATATTAAATAATAAATTTATTGAATTTGCGATCGATCTGTTGTTAGCAGAAGTCTCTCTCGATCGATCCATCGATCGATCGATCGACATCTCTATCCCTCGATCGATGGATCGATCGAATCGAACCAGATCGAATTTCGAAACATGTTTTTGGCGTGATACGTCGTGTTATGACATGTATGCAAACGGCTTTCCAGAAATTTCTGATAGAGAAGAACCGACTGTGCTTCGTAATTTTGGACCATTTATATGTTTTAGAAATGCATTTTAAACGCAGTTTTAGAAAACATACATGTTTCGGATTCTGTAAGCTATTTATCTAAACTTTCAATCTTATCAGCGAATGCGACTCATTAAGCATTAAAACTAAAGTCACAAAACTGATTCTAATACGTACCTTCTGTAAGGATGTTATTTTAAAGAAGACCATCAGCGTATTGCGTTTTCGTCATGATGGTTCATTAAAAAGTATGCTTTCCATTTGAATACCTTTGGACTGCATGGAATAAACGCCATGCATAAGCCCTATGCTAGGAGGAACCTAAATACATGCCAACGCCAAATAAATGACATTACATGTCTCACATAACAGTCAGTATATTCAACGGGATCGGTTTAGGAAATATAGGTATATTTTAATATTACAGTGACGCTAATATTTTGAAAATAAATTTTAAAAAAGTAAAGTTGATTGGTTAACATAAACAACAATGGACCTTCCATTAACACCAGTTAAGGACTTCTTGAGATATTTGATTTTAAAATATTTCAGGAGAGATTCCTTTCGTCACTCTTAATAATCTAGATGAGTTTCAATGACGTCATTGAAGAGAAACAAAATGGAAACATTTGAATGATCTCATATGATAAACGTTTAATGCAACCTTTAAAAATAAAGTTTGGAGAACACTGTGTTTTACATTCGGATAGTTATTTAATAAACATTAACAGCACTGAAAATTGAAATTTAAATGTCTAAAATAACATTTTAATTTCTTCCATTCTCATCAATATATTTCACGGACCTTATTCATACGTCACTAGACTCATTTAAATGTTATGATAAGGATATATTCAAATTTTAGATATTTCTGATTAATTTCTCCATAAACCTAAAACTCAATTATTTTAAGCTAAATTCCATGTTCCATTTCTGTCGATAATATAAATATTATATGTTCCTGCTCATGTACAGAGTTAGTTATGTAAAGGTGAATGTTAATTTTAATGTATTTCAATGAATAAATAAAAGAAACAGTTCAAAATACTTAAATGATATTATAAAATATTTTCATTTAGGATTCCTTATCTATGATATCATCAAGGTCATGAAAAGCCAATACGTCAGTGATGTGTCCCTGAAAAATCTTTAAATGGCCATAATTGTAAACGTTTGCGACCGATTTTGTTTAATTCTGAACTCCAGTGTCGCTTTGAAGGTCATATGGTTTGGATATATTTACATTAGTCGATCTGCCATACGTTTGTTTATCTGTATTTCGTACTATTTCTTTGATAGCTAACTCTGTTCTTTAAATACAATAGAATACAAGCCTGCTGGGGTGTTATATACCAAATTTTCAAATCCCTACTTCAATGGGGGGGGGCAATGCTCCTGTTTATCAACATGAATGAGGTCATTTCGGCATTCAAGGGGAACATTGCTTATTTAAATTCAATGGACACACATGATTCAGGATGTTTAATACAATGTATTCGCATATTTAAGACAGATATTTTTTAAACTATGTATCTCTCCTGCACCATGAAATGGAATTTGTGCTGGCTCCAGACTTTGGGTCCCTGATTTTACATAGATTGATTTACTCCAATCGACCATACATACATCAGAAATAATGTTTATTTACAACTTTCTGTAATTCCGTGATATACGATGCGCCACCAGTGAGGGAAAAAAAGTCATTTAGATGTAGGAGATGACTTGTATTGATACATTAAACAGCAGGAACATTATATTTTTGGCAAGAATTTTTTTATTTTTTTTTTTTTTTTCTTATTTTCATCTGCATGAGACATCTAAACACATTATCCACGTGTGACTCATTGTATAATAAATTTAATCGTCCAGTTACGTATAGATCATGTGTTTATTCTCTCGTTTATTCAGAAATAAAATCATTACCTTGCGTCTATGCGTTCGCTGCTACGCAACCCTTTGAAACGCACACAAACATTCATCAGTACGCAAGAAGACATTCATGGCGGATAAAAACATAAATCTAAAGCTTGTATAAACTTCTTTATATAGTTGATATAATTTAAAACAACACAGAATATCTGAAATTTAAGCAATTGTCACTGAATCCTAGTAGACCTGAGAAATAACCACGTGTCACGTTCCCTCGTGACTTTTGTATTATGTGTATTCATAGACATTTCAAGTACGACTGTAAACAAACATTTACTGCAAAAAAAGACATTATTAAAATATACATCAAGACCGTATTTAAGACGACAACCATAAAGTCATTAAATGTCAACGATGAGATAATAAAACGTGAAACGCAAACGCCAAAGAAAAAGTTTTGAAATGCTTTAAAAAGTAATTTTGTGAGTATAAAAACCTGTCAGTCTTTATGGTATTTTTTTCGAACTTTTAATATCCACAATACACGCGCTCCATTAATCATTCGAAGTCAGCCACACAATTTTTGTGATTATTCAATCCCAATGGATCTTTAGAAAAGATGCAAAAGTTTTGTCTTTTTGTTTTTTCTTTGGTTCACTTGGGGGAGAGGGTGATCGTGAAGGGGCGGTATATATTATGATGTTGCACTGCATACTGTTTTAACATGGAATGCATTTTGTATATAATTCCCATCATAGTAAGGACCGAAATGTATGCCAGTACAGAGGAAATGAGATTAAGAGATATATTAAAATGTTTTAACATTCCACGTCATTTCAGGTCATATGAAAAGAAAGCATAAGCAATCCAAGCAGAAGATTTTCTTTTCACGATGGTACAACCGTTTCTAGAAGATGAAAAATACACCATAGTTTCGTTCCTATAATCCAAATATGGTATCCTCCATTGCAGCGAAGCGCATTGTGTTGTAAACTATATATTTCGAATATGAATGACTACAGAGCAATTACGCGTGCTCTTACATATCAACAGACCGACAATAATTGCTTTTTTCAGTGCAATTTGGTGAAATCAACTAGACGTATTCGCCGTTTCATTGTGCTGTTGTAATAATCCTTAGATGTACTAGAAGCAATGTTTTGGTTCACATAATTCTTAAATATTCTAACATGCGCATTTAGCGCTTATACTCGCTTATAAGACTATATGTCTAACTTCAAAAAAAACACCACAGACCCTGATCTGCATAATGTGCCTGCAGATCATGGTTTATTTTATTTGTTTTACTGATTACTCAAAATGAAATCCATAGACTCAGATCTGCCTGAACAGTATGTGAGGTCCGATATGGCTTTCAGTTTGCCGTTAGACTCGACCTATAAGCGAATATATTCCCTTTGTGAATGAAGCATTGGTCATGTAATATCGTTGTCTCTAAATAGCTAAATTCAAAACACGGCTACTTTTTCATGCTAAAAAGAAACCGCATATATTCGATAGGTCCATGGGACTGAACTTTAAGATACGTACCTGGTTAAATTGTAAAGTTTATGATACGTTAATAAACAAAAGTTAATGTATCCTGAGGAATCGCGGGGTGGGTATGATTTGCATTTTTAACGATTGCTCAGTCATATCACTACGATGTCTGCAGTATGGCAGTTTATAGTGATGTCTAGCACTGGGGCATCATGCTGCGGACACGTGGCATGATGTCCCAGCCAGTCACATTATCCTCACACCAGGTCTACGAGTCCTAACACTAACCTCTTAATGCTGAGTGCCTAGCGAGGCAGCTTTTAGTTCCATTTGTGTAAGTCTTTGGTATGACTCGGCCGAGGTTCGAACCCGCTATCTCCCGCATCCTAGCGGGACGCTCTAACCACTTAGGGCACCGCAGCGGTCTGTAGAGGATTCAATTCCGGCTTAAAGAGTGCAAAACAGTCACATTCGAGTATGAGGGTACCTTGTGAAATTATTAACATAAGGTGTAGTCAACCCAAGCAATATTTAAAAGGACAAGTAGACACTATACACTGGACCGGTAGGTGACTTAGGATATATCCATCATCAACATCTAAATGGCGTCATACATTTGACCGTTCGGTGACTTATGGAGCTGAAAAACATGATTGTGCATAATACGCACTAACGTTCGAACGAACCTTTTACAAGATTTAATTAAGATGATCGTGTTTAGTCGCATAAATCAACGTTACTACATGTATCGATAAAATGTTGACTTATCAGTCCATGCTGCGGGTAATTCATGTATGTGTTATTATATAACACATGGAGAAGTGACTTAAATTTACCATTTTTATAACTGAACGGATGTAATCATCAGTACAAACACTCCTCTGCCGAAGTTCTGTATGGATGTGATAAACATCTCAAAGGAGATCCTTACAGCAAAACTAAGTGTGCATGGGATACCTACCATTTAACTGGGAATGATAGATGTCTATTCATTTGTAAGCTCCAGTATTCTACTGTAAAAAATTCAAGGTAGCTTTATGTTGCATTTATTACATTTTGCTAATTACAGTGTATGTCAGTGGTTCCCAAACTTTTTCGGTCCACCGCCCCCTTGGTTATCCTTAGCGCCCCTCTACCTTACCCCGTAACAAGCATTATTCAGCATAAGCTCCCCTCCCCCCCCCCGGTAATCCCACCCACCCCCCCAAAGGTAGCGGTACCGCTCACTTTGGGAAGCACTGGTGTATGTCGTATTGAAAACTGTTGATTTAATGAAAATGCCTTGGTTATTTACGCTAAATGGAACATACGAATATGTGTCCAATGATGCTATCAAATATTTATAAATGAATGTGACAAATCAATTAACGAATTTTTATATTCTTGTATCACTTAATGCCTTTGTTCTTTTACCTCGTTTAAATCAACGAAGGAATATCACAATACGTCTTCCTTAACAGAAATACATACAATCGACCTAAGTTTCAGCTTTATGGATAAGATGTGTAAAATACCACATTAGTCACTGGCGACAGAAAAAGCATGTTAATTTCGACAGCTGGGATGGGTAGCACAGTATTTCTCTGCGGTTCTCTGTTCGAACTCCTTTCGTTACGAGCTAGGGTTGCCTAATGGCCTTCAAGGTAGGGTAGTCTTTAGTGGGTATTTCCTGCTCTTGAAAGACCACCTAGATACACGTCAACATCTTAGCTGTGGTGAGTATGTTAAGGTACGATAATGTGTCCAATCACCCAACACTAAACTAAAATTTACCATTTAATGGCAGTTTTAAAATTCGACCTAAATTAAGAAAATGTTTCCATTGGAAAAGTCCTAAAGTTTCCAATGTCATTTTATTAAAGTCGATTATAAATGATCACGCTTTTTTATTGTTGATTTGCTTGGCCGTTTCGATTTGTTTGTTTTTGTTTTGGTAACACCTCTTTTTATGAAATGATCAACTGAGCTAGAAAGTGGACAACACTACCAGCAGTTATTGTATTACTTAATCTAACGAGTTCATAAATCAGAGTACGAGTTCGATACCCGATGTGTGGAATATAAGACGATAATCTCTAGAATAAAAACAAATAAATGAACCAACAAAAAAGTATGGTAGACTATAGTTCATAACAATGCAAATAAATGGATATATTTCAAAAGCATACTTCCCAAAAAGTTTGCAGAAGAGGAATCGAGACACGGACGGTTAAAAGGGTAAGTCTCCTGCGTCCGATGGTGAATTTGGATTGCGTCACCGAAGATATTTGGATAATGCAGCTCACTAAACTTATCAAATTAAATGTCCTGGTTGACTGGGGCATAAAAGTCTTTATTTTATATTGCAAAAGGCTCACTGCGTTTTCGTTGAAATTTCAAATAACAATCTTAGCTTGGGTTAAAGTAACTTGATAGACGAATGGCCCAGAGTAAATCTGGAATGTTTGTAAGTATGCTTAAAGACAGAGTTGTCACACCGGATAATTATATATGTGCAATTGTGCGATTCGAGAGAGTAGCGCAGTTAGGTGTCCATCCAGGTCTGTTCCCTACAACAGCCAGAGATCAAATGGCAATGCTAATTAAATCTGTCTTTAATATTGCCTCACACTGTATTGAAATATGGGCAATATCAAATCCATCGGCATATTTCTAGTTAGATTTTATATAATCGGAGGGAGCTGATGGGTGGATATGCTTAATACAGGATATGGTCAACATTGGTCTTTCTGGAACACTACAATAGAATGAGAACATTTGTACGTGTTGAAATTGTGGAAATAAATTTTGCTCATGCGTTAATTATTTAAACTGACATTGCAGTCAGCATATTATTTGAATCGTTTATTGTTAGACTAGATCATCTAATGATATACCATACACGAAGAATATAGATCCCTTAGTCATGTGATAAGTGCATTTAACATCAGTATCATGCATCTCAGAAGATGATTATGAGTGTTCCTCTTTCAATATGTGACTATTTGTATTTTCAATAACTCGACTAAAATAACATTTTCCTATAGTATTATCTAACCATGCCACATTGCAGATTACCCCATGCTTCCCAACTGATGTCTTCCTAACTCCCGTCCTATTGATAGTGCCCCCTAGAGCCTCTACGGGAAAGAATACAATATTAAGATCTTCTTCATATTTACAGAATACAAAAATAAAATTTCGAAGTTTTCTAGTCCTGGTATTAAACAATGTTGACGTTATAGTCCAACATCAAATGCCATTGCACGGGCATGCAGACATTTATCACGCACAGGCGGTATCATAGCGCACCACTTCACTCATTTATGTGAGATAAGGAGTGACAACTATTAATTATGATCGACCGGTGCATAACATTAAACTGTCGAGAGTGTAGAAATAGCTGTTTTCCATTATTTAGTTAACGGAACACACTCGTTCACTTATTCGTTGCAAATGAGTGGTAACAAGGTTCTATGTTCCGAAGTTCAGCCATAATGTACCAGAAATAAAAAGGAGTACACATAAGTGCTCATTTGATATGAAATTTTATGAAACGAGGTAAATATTATTGTTATGTCACAAGATAATGCTTCTATTTGTTATGTAATGTTAAAGATTTTACATTAACCAATGACGTTGCAATGTGATATTTCTAAGTGTTACGCCTTAATGTTGCGGAAGATTTTTGTTATATGACTTCACGATGAATATAAAGATGAACTGTATTAATGTGTAACAGTTGTATGACGAATTGTCAGACACACTAGTTATTGGACTGTACAGTCCGCTGTCGATCATACATGCTGTAATATACAGGGCGTTTATGTCCAACGCTTGCTCCAATTTCGTCGTCATGATATAGCAAATAATATGTTCAATGTGCTGTTAAGGACCAACGAACATCACCCTTTATGGTCAGTAGTTTTCGCTCTGGTCTCTGTTTTTTCTGAACCTCAAAGATCTTCTCAAGCCATTGATCCTGTCAGATCAATAGTTCTACATGTAAGTTGTTCGAACATTTTGGAATCCAATTTTCCGGCTCATTTTTACATTCCTCCATGAGTGGACTTATTGCGAAGCATGTAGAGAAATAGCTTTCGCCCTAGCCTATGCCAACCACAAATACATAAGTGACTATAACGTGGAGCATCGGCATCAGCGTAATATGTTTTAGTAGCTATATTATGGACCGTGTGCAATGTTAACATAGAATAAATGCCATACATAATTCCCGTGGCACGAGGAACCTAAAAGGATGCCAACGCCATGACATTACATGTGGCACTTAACATTCGGCATGTGCATCTGCATGTGTTTGTAGAATATAGATATAGTTTAATGTTAAAGGTTTGATTGTGTTTACAGTAGAAGCCTGGTTGATGCTGATGATCTGCTCACTGTCCAATTTGTTTACCTTCAATGTTATTTATTTTATGTCTTACTCTGTGCTTTGATCTGTACCAGAATACAAGCCCGATAGCAGAACCATGACCACTATATAGGGCGGGAGTGAATGTACATGTTCACAACTATGGACGAGGTCATTTGAGCACTCAAGAGGGACGTGGCATTTTTAACATCTATGGAGCTAAAAGCTCACTTTGTTTCATACCGTTTATAGATATAATTATGGGCAGACGAGTCTTTTTTTTTCAATTAGTTTGAAATCTGTACCTCTACTGTACCATCAAAACAAACTGCACGAATATATTCAGATTCCAGTCCGTGAGTCCTTGATTTTAAATAGACTGATCTAATTAAAGCACTCGTAATTGCACAAGCAATGGTATTTGTTTATGTTGCATTAATGTATGATACAGAGGGTGATGAGGAAAAAGTAATGCATTTTGAGGTTGGAGGTGATTTGTATTGAAACATTAAACGGTAGGTGAGTTACTTAGAGACAGTTTATAAATCCTTTGTTTTGTATTCCTAATGGACCCACAAGTTTGATGATCATACTGCAATTCCAGACATATCCGTAGGAGTACGTATAATAAATGGAAATTTTAAAATAAACCTTGAATTATTTTCCCCTTATTTCCTTTCCTCAACAACTGTATATTTTATCCTATGGTATAAAAAGAAAAATACTCTTGGTAAAAATATACAAATCAAGCAGTGACTGCACTTCCGAATGCCATAAGGTGTTTGTGAAACGAGCTAAATTTAATCACGCGATTGTTGATTGTTTTCTACAGGTGTAATTTGAGCTTTTCTTCTACTAAGTAGCTTGTGTGATAAAGAAATGGGTATCTATGAATTATATTTAGTAACTAACCTCCAGTAATGCATCAACCATGACTATCATTTTGTCTTCTGATACTCACTTTGTCATGAAACTTTCCGAATGGTAAAATTCAGCACGAAAGATATTATGAAAGAAAACACGAAAACATCTCGTTTTCAGATAGCAAAATGGAACTTGGTGAAGGCATTAGAAGTGAACAAGTATTCCTGGATTTTATATTTGAGTATAAATCTGATGATATCGAGAAGTATAACGAACTGATAATTAAAAGTGTAAAAACTGCTTCTAATAGATATATTCCAAAGTTCGAATTCAGATCGCAATTGAAACAATATTAAAAGAATAATGAATTTGATAAATTACATCAAGAAATTAGAATAACGCAAATGGAATGGGTCAAATCAGGAAATTTTAGACGCCCATATAGTGACAGCAAGATAAAAGATCTCAGAAAGAAGCACAGGCTAGAGAAGGAAATATATAAAGAGTGTTTATTTGAAGAAAAAAAAATAGGAATTAGTGCAGAACTGGGAATAGACGAATTTTGCAAAAAATACAAGAAAGTAGGAAAGACGGATTAGATTATGGTAATTATGTATACCATGGAGAAGAATCAAATAACTCGTCAGTGTATCCCATAAATGTGTCAGTCTATAGATACTGCACTTTTCTAAATAAATTGATGCGACAGATGAGGAATATACTGACAGTGTGAATGTCTGCTGTGTGGCAGTTTATAATAATGTCTAGCACTGGGAGCATCATGCCACAGATATGTAGCATCATGTCCCACCCAGTCACATTATCCTGACACCAGGCCGACGACTCCTAACACTAACCTTCTAATGCTAAGCGCCAAGCGAGGCAGCTGCTATTACCAATTTTACAAGTCTTTGGTATGACTCGGCTGGAGTTCGAACCCTCGACTTCCTACATAGTTTAAGACTACTAATATAACTTTTAGACTTATAAAATACATGCTACCAAACAGGAAGAGGTATTACATTATATCATATCTCTAGGGTAAAAAAAACCCCTCATCAGTCCTTAATTTCGCGTCCAGCGAGCATTTAAAGTATGGCGGAAAGTATCCTTTTAATTTTATGATCAAGACTGAGTATTGGCTTAATGTATATAGATGTGAGATGATTCTACCGATGTTGAAATAAAATGGTAACGATAAAATGGATGAAGTATCGTGGTATAAGACTAACACGTTGTCTTGAAAAACTGTTTGATGGCCAGAATTCAAAAAGCATTTAGACAAAATAAACTTTCCACATTCTTATTAGTTTCGAGTTCATAGTCTGATGCACGATATACTTCTTATATATGCTGTTTCACTGGATAATGAAACAATTCATTCGATAGACCGTTGCATTGAGAACTATTAAATAAAATTTAAAATAATTGAATTATTGTGTTATGTATATTTAATTTAATTATTTGATTGTTAGTTTTAATTTTTTTAATTCCTTTACATGCTATTGTAATGTAACTATGTTTACTGGATTTGACATTGTCCAGAACTTCATTTCAGTTCTGTTTGACCTGAGTGTTATTTTTTTATTTCATTGATAAGCAACTAATAATAGAAACCTTGCATCTAGTTTCTGACCTTGTTTCAGAGTCAGTGACAGTTTTGGTAAACAACTTTTTTTCTATTTATTTAATTCTTTCTCAGAGTAGGAATCATTAAGTTAAGTCAAGGCCATAACTGGAGTACGTGATATGAAACATATGTTTATTGTTACAAACTTCTGTTTTTTCTAGAAGATTGACCCTCATCCGGGAATCTGTTTTGCGTTTTAAACTAGTGTATAACTGTTGTCTTGATAGAGGTTAGTTCAGTCGGGCTCCAAACAACTGACACGTTATGTTGTGACCAGTTTGAGTTGAAATTTTATTTTTTTTTGAATTTCAAGTGATTCTTTTCCCTGGAAATACATAAGTGCTCCTACAAAATTCTTGGATGAAGACATTTATTGAAATTTATACGGAATTAAAAACTGGAATAATATTTTCTGTGATTTAACAAAGGATTGTTGACACAGCAACACTTCGCAGACTACAACAGACGTCATCGCCTTCCATTTTGGATTTCATCGGGACTCGAACTCAGATTAATTCAGGAGTTTTTATTGCTAGGACTTCTAGTTTTTAATTCTTGGATTATTTTTGGATGTGATTCATAAAACTGTAAGTTCTTTTTCCTCATTTTTCACTTGGTATTCTAGGGAAATAAATTATTTGTTAAATTTTACAAAGCTTGTTGTCTTCACTCTTTTCTGTTACTTTTTGTAAGAGCCTAGTCTCGTAACAATTGCTAAAATCTGAAGAATAATCGTCCATACATACACGCAGTAAAGTGCTTCTGTACCGCGTAGAGGACATATATCGAACTCATTTCAGTTACGAAGAGGAGTTTGCCAAGGGCGTGTAATGTCTGCTTTTTTCTCTTATACATACATGATCTATTGCATGAATTACTGCGGTTTAACGTAAGGTCAGATAAACTTTAGCGAACAATACTACTCTTCTAAGCTCGACACTGAATGGATTACAGATACATGTTAATACAGCTTATCGATATACACATAAGTAGAAATTAAAATATATAGCCAAAGTAATTGGATGATAGTCAATGTAAAGAATGAAGTGTATTCGTTAAATGAAATCAACTTGGGACTATTGGATTATCCTAGCTCACTTAAAGCTCGTATAGGTATGCAGAAACCTGCACTGTTAGCTAGTAGCTGTGAAACATCGGTAAACTTAACTACCAAACGATTTTCCTCTAGATTGGTGGCAATTTTATTTTTACAATATTCGGGGAGAAAAATATGAAATGAGTATCAGAACTCTATCAGACGGATTTTCGAAACTTGATTCAAAATTAAAAATGCACCATTTATGGTAGGTTATTTATATCGACTCAAGCAGACAAAAATTGGAGTATTCGAAGTTAATTCGTATTGGAGGAATGAAAGCAAGATCTGGACTATGTCTCCTATGGGAAAACAAGATAATGACCGTATTGGACACATTTCAGTGAGTTGTCCCTCAGCCTTAGATGACAGAAACCATATGATGGAGAAGATATTTTCATATATGCCTCTCGAGATGTGATTTCTGGACCAGCTATACGATAATATACTGATTATGGTACTTGGTGGTTGAAAGGATATTTCAGAACAATTGGAAATCAAGTCATGGATAAATGTAAAAAGGCAATCTAACAAATATTTCATTTAGATGTTTTAAAAAATCAATTGGTTAGAGAACTTTCACAACATATATAAATAATACTATCATACAGGTTAGATAATTTTTAATTCGTACTATACGGAGATTGGAACTCGGGTCCGAGGGTAAACGGCACCCATCGCCTTGTCTGCACACACCAGACCATATTCCATCACGACTAAACATACATCATCAATAAATGATGCAACTGAGTCGGTGTCATATACATTCGTGAGTAGCAGACACACTCGCATGACAATCTTTCCACTAAGTCGAGGTGTCCCGAAGACAAAGTTAATAAATTGTATTGTCTACTGTACGTACATGAGTGAGAGTACACAGATATCCGTACAGCAGACAATACAATTTATTAATTCAGGTCCTTATTCCGTATTGCAACAGCAAGAATATGTTACATTGTCGGAGTTATTAAAGCGACTAAAATAATAAATAATATTTAACTTTTAACAAATGCTGATATTATCTTTGGTTCAAATTTACATCTTGACTTTCACCAGGTTTGAAATATATCGAGTAATATTCTATATTGTAGCATTGTCTTTCTCGTTCTATCATCTCTTATAGAGTTATTGAAGTTGATGATACATACTTGGTAGAAACTGTTACTCACTTCCTTTTGGCGTGTCAATTGAGGTCATGACATAGTTCTTCACGTGTCACTATCATACGAGCTATATGTATTAATTCATTGGTTCTGTGTACTGTGATGCCAAACTAGACACGAAATCATGCTTTGATATCATGCTGTGATATAACTTCATATATTACATGACTTTATCTGTCTTATATGATATAGTCGGGAAGTCAAAATCATGCTATGTTTTTAATTAGTGAACTACATAACTGTTCGACAGCACCGGTGACCTAGTGGTTAGAGCATCCTCCTCGGATGCAGGATGCCACGGGTTCGATCCCCGGCCGAGTTGTACTAAAGACTTATAAATACGGTACTAACAGCCGGCTCGCGGGGCGCCCAGCATTAAGAGATTAGTGTTAGGACTAATGGCCTGGTGTCAGGATAATGTGACTGGGTGGGACATCATGCTACATGTCTGCGGCATGATGCCCCAGTGCAAGACAGCACTATAAACTGCCACACTGCAGACATCGTAACGATATAACGGAAAAATTGTTAAACTACGTTAAAAATCCAAATCACACACACACACACACACACACACACACACACACACACACACACACATCATTGTTCAAGGCCAATGTAGTCCACACTAGAAAGTGTTTAATTTAGAGCGAATCGCTTATGCCAGGAAGTCTCAGTTCAGTCAGCCGTGAAAATAAATTTTATGAACTTTGCTTGTACAAATGTTGATGAAAATAGTACTTAATAAGCACCCCCACCCCCATCCCCCAGAAAATTGTACTTATTAATATAGCTTAGCTTCGTTCCATTATTTGCAATGTTTCATTTATTATTTTTGTGTTCATTAAATGTCTTAACATTCTGACTAGTGTAGTAAGTCTTAATTTATTTTAAATATTCAAACCTGGCTGGTCTAGTTAGTCATAATTTCGGTGAAATATTCATGCCTGGCTTGTCTAGTTAGTCTTAAGTTTTGTGAAACATTAAAGTCTGGTTGATCTAGTTAGTCTTAATTTGTGTGAAATATTCAAGCCCGGCTGGTCTAGTTAGTCTGGCTTCATTGTAAATAGTCAAGCCTAACTGGTGTAATTAGAGTAAATTTTTGTGAAACATTGATGCATGACTGGTCTAATTAGTCTAACTTTTTCTGTAGTATTCAGGCCTGATGGTCTAGTGTTTTAAATATTTGGGTAATATTCAAGCATGGCCTGTCTAGTTAGTTTAAATGTTTGTGTACTATTCAAGCATGGCCTGTCTAGTTAGTCTAAATTTTTGTGTACTATTCAAGCCTGACTGGTCCAGTAATCGTAAGAGTAGCTCTACTGAGAAAGCAAGGATATGACGTTCGTAAAATTTCTAAATGCATTTTATTTACGCATGGTGAGATCCATGCTGAATAAGAGTGTAGTATTTTAAACTTCAGTATGAGCCAGTTCTCTCTATATATTAACTACTTGTATTCGTAAGAAATGTCACAGATATGATGATTGCATATCTGTAGATGCGCCCAAGATTTTATAATCTAATTCTCACCGCCTCTCCCTCCAATCCCCAACTGTAGAACCTAGGAATCTGAATGGTAAGATTTATGGATAGAGGGTCGGAGCTCTTCCATTTTTTACTTACACTCTCTCCGCAAAATTGATATCCCTCTCATCAGTCGTCCAAAAAAAATTATCCCCCACATATTGGATACATCATGCTAATTAAATACGTTTCATTTTGGCTAACCTTAACTGCTTTAGGCACCTCCTTGTTGACATAATCATGCGAGCTGATGTGCTGTCAGTTCACGTTTATGTGCAACAACGGTGATGCGGTGTATCCCCCTATCATAAGAGTCAATGGTAAAACTTCACGATATAGCTACTTTGTCAATCTTTTACCATACAATATTCTATATATTTCGATTCGCCCATTTTAATTAATTAGCCCTCTTACTAGTGGACCGTACAATATAACCCCGCAACAAACGTAATGAGTGACTGCATGCTTATAAATTGCCTGTGGTTTCTTTACTCTCCTCTTTTAATACAATTATTGAATCCTACTGGTGTTATCAAGCCGACATGCCAACGATCGGTCAGCTGAGGCACGTGTTTAATATTGTTGTTCTTTTCTTGCAGTGGTGAAGCGCCTTCTCCTCGTTATCTGAAAAATTTACAACCCTAGAGTCTAGAGTGTTTGTTCTTGCAAGGTGAGGATGAATTTATTGGTGATTAAGACAAGAGACCGTCTCCTCAAACTGCCAGTGTAGATAAATCCATCAATCTCTGATCCTACCATCTGATATACGGCAGTTGGCTCATGAAACCTACTTTGTAAAGATGCTCAGTTCTCCACACAGATTTAGTCTGGTTTGTGTTTGATACTGGTATAGAAGGCATAATTTTGTATCTGATTTTGACCTGGCCACTGTTCAGTAGCACTTTATTCCTCCTGCAAGAAACTGGAATTTGCATTAACCAGACGTTGAAAAGCAGTTATCCTCTGCAGCTGGACCGAGCATAGTATGTACTTAAATATTGATTTGTGTTCAGATTAGATAATTGGGTGAGTTTATAAAATCGTATTTAACAATAATGAATTAAATTGCTGGTGTCTAAACATAGCAACATATCGTGAAATTTCTCAATTCCAAACTTAACGATATTTTCTCAAATTTGAGCTTTGGTAAGAATCAAAGGGCGTCATGCAGCGAATGGATTTGACAGACAAACCAATGAAATATGTCCAGCTCGGTAAAAGGACCATTTACCTGTGTGTTTTCCTTTTTATCGCATTGCCGGTGATAGTAGGAAGCCTGGTCTGGTACTTCACCGACGTCAAATGTACCAATTCTAAAATGGACAATGCTGGCGACTCCTCAGCTGTTAAAGATGATGATCGCACCACCACCACAACGACAACAACAGCAAAAACAACAGTTGCTCAGCCATCGTTGGACGATGCTCCATGGATGAACTTACGTCTTCCAGAACATATTCAGGCTGTCCATTACGACATTACGTTGTACCCAGACTTTTACAACAACAGCGGATGGTTCTATGGAAATGAAACAGTAGAGCTCAATATCACACGGCCGACAAAACATGTGTTGATACACTTTAATTACTTGAACATTACAAACACTACTCTTGTGGATAAAAATCAGGAGAAGATTCCGGTGAATCGTACCTTTGCATATGCGACCAATCAATTCTGGATTGTAGAAGCAATGAGCGTAATTCAGCCTGGCACCGTTTTCTTAAAATTGCAGTTCGATGGATCTTTAACGAGAGCGATCGTTGGTTTCTACAAAAGTACATATATCAACTCCAAAACAAATGAAATAAGGTATATTATTTTTTATTTAACGTTTTATAATGTCATCATCATTTCTAGCTGATAAACTTTAATATATCCAAGCTAATATAAAAGGATATCCTCACGACAATACTGACGTTTTGCAGTTTCTGATTATATGTATACAATCAAGTTCTAATTTTGTAAACTGCAAGCTTCCACTGACAAGTATACATTACATTTTTCACTCTTTCCGGCCATTATGGTTTATTTTATACTAGATGAATTTCGATAATTAATTTGGGTAACACCAATATATATGGAGTTCGAAAGAAAGACGTTATCCATCGTGGAGAAAAAGAGGTTCTCAGACTGTAGTAGTTGGACCACTGGTGGTCCGCAAGCTCATTCAGGTGTTCCGATGTAAGGTTGCAATAATTACCAAACATTACTGTCAACATTACAAAAGATCATTAAGTTGTCTGCAATGTTCAACTGGTCCGCGAAAACAAACATTTGAGAACTAGTGGTGTAGAACCTATCCGAATGTCACATGAATACCGGGAAGCAGATTGTGCACATTACAGTGAAGGCCGCCATAACATAGCAGACAACTGGCATTACAATTAGCGAAATTCTGATTCTTTGCTAATAACGAAGTTCACATTTTGAATATAGCTGGTGTGGTTATTTCAAAATACCAATTCCAGCTACATGTTTCCTTTGGATTAGAGATTATCTGCAATGATAAAATACCCCTACAAAAATTTCAAGCCTCGATTTAAAAAAAAAAATGCAGTATCGACGTCTCTTCAGAGGCTAGATGTAACACCAATACGAAGTATTGCTTTGGGTTTTCCACAGTGGTAAAAAAAAAAACGGATACTAGAGCTAATGTTAACCTCAGTCATCTCCCCGATTTGGATGAAAGCAATATCTCGACTACTCAGCATATTCTGTAGAGTGAAACCAGCTTAACTAGTTCCACTGATGACAACATTGCAATCAAAACAATTAATTCAGCTATCACCAACAACCATTTTAATATCTCTTGTGTTGGCATATGTTAAAAATAGGAGAGATAAAACCTCTTATCAAAGCTGAGCAAACTGGTGAATATTTTGCAGGACTTTAACACTCGGTTGGTGGTTTCCAATTAAAGCGTAAAGGTCTAATAAAACATGTGATATATTATTTTTGTAAATTTCTCGAGAAGTTAAATATAAGCAAATTTGACCTGGAAACATCTGTACTTCAATCAATCTGGCTTGTTCATGCAAAATCTATTCATTTATGTACTTTTTACAAACCATCAAACTCTTTAAGTACCTGGATTGCTTTAAACGCGGAATACTAATGCTGAAATTGTGATAATAGTAGATTTAACATATATCACACGAATTGCTGTAAAAAAAAGGTAAAATTTATTTCATCTATTTAAGTCAGATAATAAGGACCCGTAATAACATTACTGACCGTTCATGTCTCTGTAAGTAATACTGAAAACCTTCATGAAAAATTATAGTGACACCATCCTCCGCAAGTGATAAGTATCCTGTTTTATTGCGATGTACATTGGCTTTAATATAAACTCATCTAAAAAGTATAGAGCGATAGCATCAGTACGAAAATGTTTAAATCTGAGCTAAATGCAACCTCCCCTGTACTTACTTTACACAGTGATAACAATCTGAGCTGAATGCAACGTTTTCTATACTTGCTTTAGACAGTGATAACAATCTGAGCTGAATGCAACCTTACCTGTACCTTACACAGTGATACCAATCTGAGCTAAATGCAGCCTTCCCTGTACTTACTTTACACAATGATAACAATCGGAGCTGAATGCCACCTTCCCTGTACTTACTTTACACAGTGATACCAATCTGAGCTACATGCAACCTTCCTTGTACTTGATTTACACAGTGACAACAATCTGAGCTAAATGCAACCTTCCCTGTACTTGATTTACACAGAGATAACAATCTGAGCTAAATGCAACCTTCCCTGTACTTGATTTACACAGAGATAACAATCTGAGCTAAATGCAACCTTCCCTGTACATGCTTTACACAGTGATAACAATCAGAGCTAAATACAACCTTCCCCGTACTTGCTTTAGACAGTGATAACAACCTGAGCTAAATGCAGCCTAAGTTCCCTGTACTTACTTTACATAGTGGTGACAATGGTGATGACAATTTGAGCTAAATGAAGTCTTCCCTGTACTTACATTACACGGTGATAACAAATCGAGATCAATGCAACCTTCCCTCTACTTACTTTACAAGGTGATGCCAATCTGAACAAAATGCGTCCCTTCCCTGTACTTAATTTACACGGTGACGATCTTCAAATGTTGTTAGCTACTGTACATGCTTGCTTCCAGTTCCTGACAAATTTGCCCCAAACCAAATAAAATTACCAAAAGCATACAAGATTGCTAGAATGTTTATTCCTGAATATCTTCAATATAAAACTAAGATATTACTACCATAAAAAATGGGGCCAACTACATGAAATATAGAAATAAAATAAAAGCTTCTATAAGTTTACAAGCAACTTAAAATGTTTGATGACCTACTACGAATGATAAAAAGTAGAACAAAAACTCTATATCTTCCAGGCAAAGTTTGCTACCAACTTGCCACCTGCTGATTCGAAACACTTTGACCTTGATAAACTGGATAAACTGATTGAATTTGTTCAGAGGTAGATACAGTCTTACGTAGAGTCTACTATTTCCAGTATAAAAGACTCTGATATCTATAGATACCAGATGGAACTGGATACCGCCAAAGTTACAGGGACTGGTTGAATAAGTTCTAAAGTAATGAAGTTATCAGCTCAAACTGTATCACCTCGATGGATCTCTTGTCACTTACAAATATAAACAATCTTCCGATTTAGATGGGCGGTTCAAGATCCAGTCCAAGTCATCATCGACTGATATCTAAATTTCCTACTGTTTCAAAACTCTTTCAACAACGCACAATACGTTTTTCTCTGCATAAATAAAAGCTTATCCACGTTGCGCACAATAAGGATTCTGTCAAAACAGCTCTGCCTCTTCTTCTTTCCAAATATGTAATCTAGGGGAAAAGAAGTATATTAAAACAAATCAACAAATATTTCTAAAGAACATCTAGAATCATATTAAATGCCAAATTTGAAATTTAGTCTGCAACTATGTTTAAACATTTGAGCCGGTCCACGTAATTTACGTTTTACAACAATTTAAGAGTGATAATCCCTATATCATGGCACAATGGCTGGGTCACAAATATACTGAGTTAAGTTGCCAGATATAAAATAATGGAGGTGTCCCAAATGTAACGAGTTAAGTTGCCAGATACAAAAATAATGGAGGTGTCCCAAATGTAAGGAGTTAAGTTGTCAGATATAAAAATAATGTTTGTCTAATCTTGCATTTTCTTGGGATAAGTTCGCAGCGACTTTATATACTTCCACTTTCATGACATTTGCTCCAAATATCAAATTATTTTCTTCGATAAAATTCAAATATGATTTCATGTTATAAGGAATCTTAACACTCACAAAATTATTTAAGTCTGTTGCAGAGTATAATACTAATTTTCAATCACAAGAATTATTTTTCGAAAAGTTTCAAAATCATACATTTTATGTTTCATCATTACTCAAAAATCAGAATTATCATCATATCGGCCATAGAGTGGGAATAAAGTAACTAGTTTATTTCATACTGATATTCATAATTGCATAGTTACCTCCGGAAACTAATTTTTGATCTGTACAATTTTAAAATCATATCTATCACGTAAATAAACACGACTACAGAATTCGAAGCAAAGGACAAAAACAAATTGCCTCATTTGCCCCATTCACCTTAGATATATGACCCTAATTGCATTTATTACGAATGCTATGCAAAGAAAACAAAATATTATATTTATCTTTCTCTGAAAATCAAACAGATCTCTTCGCTTCTATCTTTTGTTATTCCTTGTACTATATCAGCTATCTTCAGATGAAATATTTAATTACGTCCTGTGATCCATATATTATTCATTTCATTAGAGGTAAAGCACAAAGTGAAGTAGATGTATGCAATAGGATTTTCTTATTCCTGTTAATTAGTTTCAAATCTACTTCGATGATATGTTACTGCGTATGCTGTGTTAAGAGATTTTATCTCTTCTAAATTGCATAATGATAAAGTGTTTTTATCTTTGGTGCTAAAAGTTGACATTTTTACAAAGTTTGTACCTATTAGGCCTTGTTGCTTCGGATTGGCAGTCGTGCAAACCTAAAATCTACTTCCGTTTTGCGTTAGAATTGGTTTAACCACCTTGTGGAATATTTTCGTGTTTGATGCAATGTTTTCTTCCTGCTCTGTTATCTATATAAAAGTTATCAGCAATGAATTAAAGATAAAGTCTGATGAACAAAAAAGTTTATATTTTCTTAGGGCTAATAGTATTAAATTAAGAGTTTAATGTTGTTTTTTTCTGAGTTTATCGCGGTATAAACTGTCATTTGCCGAATCACACAGCAAATAACGCCCGAAGGGCGTTATGTAAGCTGTGTGAGTCGGCAACTTACAGTTAATATCACGATAAACTCAGAAGAAAACAACGCTAAACTCTTATAATTGCAATCAATAATAATTTTATTTATTTATTATTGTTATTTGGGGTTTTTTTAAAGATATTTCTTATCAGTTTTAGAGCCTGTTTAAGCGTATGAATTCTTGTTGAGACGTCTTCTACATAGTTGTTTATGGAACAAGGGATTCTCCATCTGAAACGTAATAGCAACGTCAATATCAAACAAACAATTCTACCAATGGTAGGCTATCTAAGGTTTTGAACATTCCACAGTATGGTCTTAATCTTTCATCTAAATTGGCATATGTGATCTGAGTACACGTTCATTATTCAAAGCAAAGGATATGTTGTTTCTTTTGACATACGAATGACTCTTGGATTTGATGCTATCATGAGTTCATTGTGTCTTTGCCGAATCGTTATTGTCCAGACACGTGAGTAACCAATTTTCGCGTCTTTAAATCTATTTTTGTGTTGATTAACAGTTTAGGCTACATACAGAGGCTACTTACAAATGAAATTAAGACTATCGGTAAATGGTTATATTGATGGAAGTCCAATAGTCAAACAGTGCAAGACATCGACACTGACAGTTACGATGGGGAGGGGGTAAGCGGATCTACCACACACCCCACATCGTAACTATCAAAGTCGTCGTCTTACATTGTAGGAATGTGATCCAGTTGTTATAATGTTAATTTTTTAACTCCTTCCTCCAAATCCCTATATCCATTTACCTATAGTTTTAAAGTCATTTGTAACTAGCTGCATTGAAAATACTGTAGCCCCAATGTTCTTGGCAGATTTTGAGTTTCCCAGCTTTTCTTTTCCAAATCTAGTCAAAGAAAGAATTATTTATATTCCGAAAAACAGCAGAGATGTGCTATCTGATTCTGTCAAATCAATTTATTCAGTTTTCTAAATAAAGTATAAACCCACCGGTTTTATTTCGTTTTAAAGGCGTGCAGTGTGTATGTCTTCCTATTCAGTGTTTACGTTAGTTACTTTGCACGTGACTATATATATATAGAAGTTAGTAAAAGTAGAAGTTAGTATAAAGTAGTTCTCCGTACCGTTTATACAGAAATAAACGCAATTGAGTCTGATCACGTGATTATGTTCCGACCAATGAAAATCTTCCCTTCATTTATCAACTGATGCAACTACAATTACTGCCCATTTATTTTTTCCTTAGTTCATTGGTTGCCCAACTGTCTATTTATCTTAGATTGATTCATTCTCCTGTAAATAAAGCAAGAGTCAGATCTATGCATAAAAAAAAACCTCTTCCGATGTTCATCAAATGGTAGTTTGAAAACGCTCCATCCTGAATTGTTTTCCTGGAATTCGTAAATGTTCTACAGTATTTGGATAGTTCCTATATGTCCAGTTCAATATTATTGCGTCGCTTTCCTTTGCCAAATGACTGCAGTAAATGCTTGTTAATATTACCTTAAAAAAATCCAGTATATGTGGGTCAATATGTTTGTTTAATGTTTATACTCCGTGACGATAACTGACAAAAAAGCAAATTTATTGTAGGTTTTAGCACGGTATTCTTTATAAACAAACTCAATATATGCTTACTGTGTTTTTGTTATATATTATGAAGCTGCCAGAGACGTGTCTATAAATTTTTCTGTGAAAATTTAAGTGAATAATTTATTGTACGACCTATTCTTTATTCCAAGTCCGTACGAAAATGTGCGTAATGTCAAACTCCAGAAAGCAATTGATGTCTCTACATTAACTTTGCCCCAAAATGACCTCAATATCATTCAAACAACATATATTTGTATATCTACCAGTTCAAACTATACGGAGCTATAACAGTATGTTCTGTGTCATTCAGCTCACGTTAAAACTTCGGTTGCAATTTAATAGATGTAAGATTCTGTACATTATAAAAGTAGTGAATTCGTAATGTTTATACAAGGTCACTACAAGATAAATTTGTGAAATTAAACCCTATAACAGAGTTAGGTGCTTCACGCTGTTCTTGTTTTCTGTGTTAACTGTTGTCCTCGAACACTGTATTGACCTTATTGAAATTATTTACCGACTAATATGTTTTCACACAAAGATTCCGTAAAGTGCTCTGGTCTCTGCCTTTCTGCTTCCTCTGAGTAATGTGTGTTGCCTGCGTATTTTAAGATGTCGTCCCTAGAATTGTATAATTGCAACCATAAACCATAGATAAAAATGTTATCCTACATTTTCCAGTTTGAATGTTCGATTCCTTGTACTCACATTTTAATGTTGAATTTATTTTAATATTTCTTGGTACTATTTAAATATTAAATTCCGTTTACTTATCAGAGATAAAGAAGATATAGGTTTTGGTCTCACTTTTTGTGTTATAGTCTGATCGGTCTAGTAATTTTGAACTTTTGAAATTTACTTTAATATCTGACTGGTCAAGTAATTTTAAAGTATTGATTAAATTGAGACTATTGGAATTTGAAATCCTGGAAATGTATCGATGTATTTATTTATTTAAGCGTGAACCTAGCCCAGGTAGCATATCGAAAACAACACATCGTACTAGTACAGTTTACTATGGTGCAAAACTGTCAACTTACCTAATATTAATGTAAACTTTTGACCCGCCAACAAATATATATAAAGAAGTCATAGGGATAGGCAAGTGCGTGCTATACAAGTTGCTCTAGTTATTACACGCTCTGCGGTTATTCATTTTGTTCATTTTGAAATACATAGAATGACATACGACCTGTAGCAGAAATTGATTTCAAATAGTGTGTATGCATACACCGAACGGATTCTGGCTTTAACTCATTATTTGCTATCTAGCGTATGATGTTCTCTGTATGGGCATATTGACGTTGGTGGCGGGGTCAAAATTTGTGCTCAGTACAATTTACAGTACACAACCCGACATCTCCCAATTAAATATTGACTGACCCTCTATTGTAGATATTGGCTTTGAGTCCATTCGAGTCTAGTGTTCTCTGACTTCAACCTAAGAACGTTCTCCATTATTAAACTGATTAGTTATGAACAGTGGCGTAGCTTGGGGAGGGCGGGGGGGGGACAGTAGTCCCCGGGCGCCCTGTGCCAGGGGCGCCAAAATGAGGAAAATACAACTATTCGTTATCTCAGATGCACTCGAAGGGGGCGCCAAGTTTATGTTTTGTCCCCGGGCGCTAAGTACCCTCGCTACGCCACTGGTTATGGATGAAAGTTGAAACTTAACATCCACATTGGGCCCTTTTCCAATCGAATTCTTTTCTCAAACCCATGGTACAATTGCATAATAATATACTTTCCTATATTTCTTCGGCCGATTCAGACATAAATCCGTTTTAAAATGTAATAAAGATATTAATTTGCTATAATAAATAACTTTGCGAACTGTAAGTAAATATGTCTACATAAAGCTATGCGGGCTGATAAATCAACGGGATCATATTTCTTTCGCGTTGTAAAGCATTAACCACAGCCAGAGTACAGGATCCAGTGTGGTCCATAAATCAAGAGTGAAATCTAAGTAAATGTACATCACTTTATACCTGCAAGAGTGGCAAAGTGTTCGGTAGTGAACGATATGAGCAATCGTTAAATCTTATGCATACATTTTTAATAATGGAAAGATAACGTGATTTATTACCAAAACAATGTTTTAAAAAAGTACTTTTTACTGCTTTAAATTCTAAATTTGTATTTGTCGTGCAACTAAATTGTAATTGGTCGTTGTCGAGCTATCAGTCGATCCAGCCGTAATGTAAAATACCACCTAGTTTTAAACGTTTCTGTTGGAAGAAACGCATATAAAATTCTGATTTTTGTGACGAAACCTCAGAATAGTGAAGTAAAACTACTTTAAATACACCCTAGATCCTGTCATTACGTCTTTGACAATTATGACGTCACTTATGACGTTATGTAGATGTTAATACATGACTTTGACTTTAAAAACAAATATTTCCAATTTTTATGAATGAAACGGATTTTCTGCAATATGATTGGATGTAAACGGTCACGTGATACTGATCTGGAATTTTTTTACACATTGATAAATTCTGGGACTACTTTCGGTTTGCAATATAAATAAACATTGCAGACACGTCAATGTGAAACGATTGTTTCATATTTTAAATTTGTAATTCAGCAAATAAATATAACTTACACCTTTTTATACTTTTTCCAATATTCTTTGATTGAAATGCATAGTTTACTATAAAATTTAGCGTTCGTCTGCTACATAGTCAAGCAAAATGGCCGATTACGGCGATTTTTCACTGCAATTTTCTGCGGAGTTTTTGAACAATTAGATGGCAAGGAGTTAAAAGAATAATAGCAGCGATTGAAGCAGATGGAGATGGATTTGATGATATTGCGATGAATGCTACAAGCGCTGAAAATGAAACAGAATAAATTCCCACACAGAGCACCCCATGACCTCCGTCACCCTAGCCATACACAACAACAACAATAATAGCGTGGGAACTGGGCCAGTCAATTTTGAGGCGGCTGACGGATATAAACCAAGATTCAAGAAATTATCTGGGGACTTAAAAACTATTGAAATAAATCAATACTCAGAGGCTACTAAACGAAACACAAAATGGAGCATTGGCGTTTTCAATGGTAAATTTTTTTATTTTTTTTTTAATTTCGTTTGCTTATTTTTAAACGTGTGTGGATGTTGGTGGCATAGTATGAATATGACCACTTACACAAAAATAAAAACAAATATTTATGAGACCATTATTCAAAGACTGAATAAGTTTTTAAATGGTAAAACTACAAGAAAAAGATAATCAGATTATTCGCATGAAATATCTTTCATGGATAGATCTTGAACATATATATTAACATAGTGCATACTTTGTTGACATGACAATGTTATCATGATATCTCCAACAATGTAACTTAACACCATTGAAAAATGTATATAATAATCCATAAAGTGAATTGATTTGCTAAGTTAAATTATTTTGGATGCGTAGTCATTAATTTCAATGAAAAAGAAATTACATAACTTTTTGCGTTGCTATTCTTCTTCTCAAGACATAAATCTTCTCTATAAATTTGAAAGACTTTAAATGTTGAAGGATATAATTACTAATGTCACCATATTACATACATAAATCCTAACCATAAGTATACAATATATGTACAAATTGCAGGACACGTTGTCTTTATGTGTATTTCAAAATAATCTTTGCAAGTGTAAGAATTGTATTGCTATGAGTATTTTTCTATTTACGTACAGCTTGGTGTATTGAAATTATTGGATACAAAGTTGACTTCAACACAATCAGACCAGACGAGCTGAGTGGCCACTTAAGAAGGTTCTACGCTGAGGCCCAATCAAAATTTTTATCATCATGGGTCACGAAAATGCCACCTGATCAGGCGCAAGAATATCACAAGAATTCCTTGAAAAATGTTCGTGCAGCCATAAACAGATACTTGAAGGACAATGGGAAAGATATTGACATTGTCAAAGACAAAGAATTCAAAAATGCTAATTCAATGTTTAATGCAAAACTGAAATTGAATTTAAAATCAGTTATTTCAAGGCCAACCAAGCACTACCAAGTAATTTCACTGGAAGAATTAGGAAAAAAATCCATGGCTATCTTTAAACATTTGACCCTGTTGCCCTTCGATTCAAAATATGGTATCTGCTGGCTATTCATTTTGTGACCAGAGGTACAGAATTTCACCATCAACTGACCCCAACGTCCTTAAAATTTGAAAATGATGAATGTGACATGGAGTACATTACTCTAAATCGTGAAACACTTCAAAAGAAACACCAGAGTGGTGTTGATGAGAAGCTTGAAGAAACATCAGACAAAAGAATGTACGCAACTGGCACAAACACTTGGCCAGTGAAATTTGTAAAAAGTTTCCTTCAGAAATGTGACAAAGCAGCAAAGGCCTTATTTAAGAAATGCAGAAAAGAATCACTAAGATCTCCTGAATTGGTTGACAAATGGTATACTTGTGAACCGGTCAACCAAAGCAATTCTCCTCATTCATGCCAGACATATCCAAGAATGCAGGAGTGCAACGCTATACTGGTCACTCACTCCATGCAACAGCAATTCAAGCTATGAGTGATGCTGGGTTTGCAACCAGAAATATTTTGTTTATGACAGACCACAAACGTGAGGAGTCTCTAAACACTTACAGTCGAAGACCTAGCACTGAACAAAAACAACTAATTAGTTCAGTTTTGGAAAATATAGCTAATGGTGGTCAAGCTCTGTCTGTATCAGACCCTAACACCAACCCCCTTTTCACTTCAGATCAAAGTCAGCAACCATTGATAAACTCTTCAATCCGAAGTTCGAACACTCAAATCGCACAATCCTTCCAGCACTCAAGCACTCAACTATGCAACCAAACAAAACATATTGCCGGTTTTGCGAGCAACTCTACATTTAACAACTGCACATTTAATTTCACATTAGAGAACTGAAAGGGTCTTGTTAAGTATTAAAGCTGTTGAAAATGATATGAAATGTTATTACTGTATAAAATGTATTTAATTATTACCTTTATTTTGGTAAGGGATAACATCATCTTGTTCATGTTTCCATGTTGTTCATTAATAAAATCCATAATGATTTAAGGTTTGCTTGGAAATTTCATTTAGCATACTTGTTCTATCCCTATCGGTTTGTTATTATGTAAGGTCATTGTCATCTGACGTAGCAGATAGGATTGACTAAAACTAAACAAGAATGTTGTTATTTTTTATATAAAAAGAAATGTGCTGACACTAAGGGTAGCCATTGCCTAAGATGTAAAGTATGAAGTTTATGAATAAACGTAACTGTGACAGTAGTCACATTTAATTTCACAATCGATCACTGAATGGGTCTTGTTAAGTATTAACGCTGTTGAGAATGACATAAAATGTTATTCCTGTATACAATTTATTTAATTGTTACCTTTATTTTCAGTAAGGGATAGCATCATCTTGTTCATATATCCATGTTGTTCATTGATAAAATCCATAATGATTTCAGTTTTGATTGGAAATTTAATTTAGCACTTGTTCAATCCCTATCAGTGGTTATTAAGTAAGGTCATGGTCATCTGACGTAGCCGATGGGACTGACTATAATTGAACAAGAATGTTGTAAATAAACAAAATGTGTTCAAACCACGGGTAGCCATTGCCTAAGTTGTAAAGTATGAAGTTTCTGAATAAACGTAACTGTGACAGTAGTCAATGTGTTCTTGTGATTCTGTACAGGTTATGTATTATTGGGCGATGTGAAGCGGCGAATGAAAAGAAACTACGCACTACTTAAATTCGAATGCATTGTTGATGGAATACGTTGATTTGACGATTGAAAGGACGAAATTGGAATTATAAGGATTAAATGATCATGGTTGGGTATTTATCGATGTATAAATTTTACCTAATCACTCACAAAGTTAACATAAAGTCCTTCGGACTTTATTTACTTTGTGAGTGATTAGGTAAAATTTACACATCGATAAATACCCAACCATGATCATTTAATCATATAATATAAAAATGTGTCCAATATTTTTTCTTAATTTCATATATAGAGGATCTCAAATGGGTAATGATTAAATATCGAATTTATGAAACGAGTTGAAAAATGTCCAGCTTTTGCGAGCTTTGAGGTCCAGAAAGTGAAAATGACCAAGCGGAGCTAGCAGGGTTTTTTTTATAGATTAACATCTCAAGTAAGGCCAAGCTGTATACTATATAACCCGTATTACACCCATCAATCATACGCCAAACTAAAGGAAATTAAACGTTCTTTTAGAAATACTTAAGATACACAAGGTCTTGTTGAAATGGCCAGGATAACTAATGAGGAAAACCTGGGTAGTTCTTTTTCAGTTAAAATCTAACCTATGCAAAATACGAAACTGTAGAGCGCCGCCTTTTTCATCCTCTAAATCAGCCCGATGCTCCAATATAGGACCGTGGATGGTAAGGGGAAAAGTCATGTATGAATCTTTGTATCATATATTCCACAGAAAATGACAATCAGAGTCATTTACAGGGATATAAAATAGGACAATTGGAGTCATTTTACAAGGATATATAAAATGAACAGTTAGGGCCCTTTACAGGAATATAAAAAGACAGTCTTTCTTCAAGAATATGTACAACTAGGACACTTAAAGGTTAACATGTATCGATTTATTATTCGTTCTACGACGCACTTGCAATCAGTCAGTATGAAGAGATGGAGTTAAGCGATGCAGGACAACATTTAAACTATAAACAATTCATATGAATTATTTATATAGTGTATTTCTTTCTCTACTTCCGCAGACCACACAAAGGAGACATAAATAATCAGCAAATGTTTGACAGATTTCTAAAAGCAAGTTAAGAGCAATGTTTTATGTTAGCCCGTGAATTACTGGCTTTCCAATACAAATAATTTTGAAAATTCACTGAAGTGAATACTGAAAATATTTTTTTCACTGCGCTCAATAGACATCGATAACGTTACGATCAAGAATTTTAGGCAGTCATTGTATGACTTGCTTGGTCCTGTGTCATTATGGCCACCTGTCACACAGAAGTATCCGATCAAATCCCACAACATGCCGCGCTTTATTATTATTATTATTATTATTATTATTATTATTATCATTATTATTATTATTATTATTAGCCTTTTTGTCTTGAATTAGAAAAGATAATAATGTAACTACTGATATTTTTTTTTTGCGAAAACACAAAACAGAGTAGAAACGTAAACGGTATACAGCTGGCATTGTCGCGCGGATACCGTGAGAAATCTGCTACTTCATTCCGTTATACATATCACTAGCTAGTACGTTTGAGCATTCGCCGCATGTTTTTACTCACTCAATGAAATATATCCGTTATTCACCTGATCCATGAATATATATACAAATTAAACGTATATACATGAATATATATAACCAATATATATATATATATATAACCTTATATATATATATATATATATATACTTATATATATATATATGCTGCTGCTGCTATACCTATATATGCTATATATATATATATATATTCATGTATATACCTTTAATTTGTATTCTATGATTGACCTTAGTCTATAATTGTGGGTAGAAGTTTGGGCCTACCTTAATGTCATTTTTTGTAAACATGTTTACTTGATTTTTAGTTCTAGATATGTCTTGCTTCTGTTGCTTCTGACCCTAGAAGATTCCAGAAACGAATTTCGTTTACAGTTTGGTGGAAATTTGCATGACCCTCATCCTGGTCTTATTATTGTGACTCAGGTTTTAATAGTAAGGTTGTTTACTTCAGAATTATTACTTCCAACTTTAGCTTCAGTTCTGTTCAAATTTAATAGCTTCAGTTCTGTTCAAATTTAATTTGAGAGGAATCTTTCATTTAAATTATTCATTGGAATACAAAGAACTCATTAATACTTTCGAAATAAATCACTATTTTGAGATTATTGTGAATTCATTTAGAGACATTTTGGATTACATCGTTGTGATACATCAAGACTGTTAGCAAATGAATATTATTTCAAGCTATTGGTAATTCAGCACATTCAAGATTGGAATTCATTCGGAACACCACTGGAATTCATTTGGAATACTCTATTCTTTTGGACTTGTGATAGAACTGTTCGCATCATTTGTGATTTAATTTTCAATACCGTTAAGTTTATTTTTAACTTTCACTACCTTTGCAGACTGCATTTTTCCTTTTCTTGAGGTGATACCAAACTTTTTTGTTAAGGTACACTGATTTCCTTCGCAATAGATTTTATATATATATATATATATATATATATATATATATATATATATATATATATATATATATATATATATATATGTGTATTGTATTGTGTGTGTGTGTGTGTGTGTGTGTGTGTGTGTGTGTGTGTGTGTGTGTGTGTGTGTGATGACAGATAACACAACCGTCAAACTGTCCGTTTCTACCGATACTCACCTGATGCGAATATAAATAGATATCGCTCTTACCAACGGATAGAAACTGATTGATCAACAGAGTCTGATTTTGCGATTACATTTTATATTAAAGTTTTTCATCTTGATGGTCCATTACATAAATACTCTTTCATTTATCTCCAGAAATTTAGCCACGTCTAAGTTCCAGCCGACGGACGCCCGCAGAGCATTTCCTTGCCTGGACGAACCGAATTTTAAAGCACAATACACGATCAGAATGGTACATCTACCGGAGTACATAGCTCTCTCGAACATGCCAAATGAGGTATGCAAATAAATATAGGCTTTCCTAAAGTACTTGCATTTTTAGGATTTTACTTCAAGGATGTGAATGATTATTTGCAGACTATGAAGATATTCTGATTCAAAGATTTGATCAATATTTTAAAGGTCTTTTGTTCGGTATAATATAAATATATATGTAAATTCTTTGAAAGGTTATTTGATCAAATGTACCTTATATCGAAACTCCGTGAAAATTTACAGTCTTACGGCCATTCGAGCCATGAAAAACTGGCAAATTATAGTGTAAAATGTGTCATGAGAAAAAAAAAGTTTGTGTAACTTATATGTACGATGGGGAAAAGCATACCCTCTCGATTAGAGGATCTGGCATATTTCCGTACTTGATATGTTTGGGTCCGTACTTGATATGTTGTATTCCATACTTGATATGTTGGGGTCCGTACTTTATCTAATGAGTATAGCTCACCGTATATAAGTCTTTCTTTGTATACAAGCAATTACACATTAACAACCAAGAATACAGACCAATACAAACCTACTGGATCACATTAATAAAAGTTTAATATACAGGTGACACAGAATAAACATTAAATATTCTTATATAGTGTGACCACTTGAAATGAACGATGAAGAAATGAATTTATCATGCAATAGTGAAAGGCGTGCAGATCAAGTGATTGATCACTGGCAGATAAATAATTTATACGAAAACACATTTGGAGAATTTGAAAATGGAAAAAAAAATTATGACAAGCTAAGTCAAACATTTAATAAAAAGGTAACAGATAAAAAGAAAGCGTAAATTAGTGCCAGAAAACTAATGATGTCGATAAATTATTTAAATATATTACGGAAGATTAATAGGGATTTAATGGGATGGGATTGTGGGAAGCAAGTACACCATGCAGCAACTTAAAAATGGCCTATTTTCATAGAAGACGACAATATTGTTTTCTTTTAACAAATCTAGATTTTACATTCTTAAGGAGAATACTTAGTATCGTCACCACTATGACGTTTCTTCCGGGTCGCTGTGAACATGTACAAAAAAAGGGGAAAGGAACAGACAGTGTACTAATCACATGACCAGTCTGAAACATAAGTGTGATCAGTACCCTGGGAAGTGAAAAGAAATGTGCATGCTTATATCTTTTCTACTATATGCCAGTTCATCATTATTTCTTCTTCCAACGATTTTTGAGCAGATTTTTAAAATCATCCGTTAGTTGTGCTTTGGACATTGTTTATGAGACCTGATCCAAGGATGCCATGGCAACGAGCACTGTGATGATCTGCACAATATCTTAATTTCAGTAGCTTCATATTGTCCCTTAAACACACACACACACATACACACACACACACACGCACACACACAGACACACAGATACATACATGCATACATACACACATATTGCAATATATATATATATATATAAGCCTTATATATATATATATATGAGAGAGACAAAGAAATTATTGATAAGCTAACTAAATCATGGGACATTTTTATGCTGTCTTTGGCTGGTCTGCTTTTAAGGATTACTGGGTTACAAATCAATGAGAAACCTTCGTACCAACATCTATGACAACATGAATAAAGTTCATTACTTTAGGATGTCATGTTTTCTTCTGTTGCCTTTAGTTTGTTTGTCTGTTTCTTTGATTGATTGTTAGAGATAAATACACCTGCCGTTGCGAATGTGTCTTAGTGAATGTTTCTTAATTCTACTCATTTTATACGTAGACTACTGAGATGTATAGATGGAATCCCAGAATGGTCATAACTAATTTTCAACGATCTCCAAAGATGAGCACCTATCTCGCCTGCTTCATCGTCTGCGACTTTGCCTCCCTGGAAAACGTCACTAACTATGGTACAAAGGTAACACAATCTTAATTCGATTGGAAGATTTTTTACAATTTTATTTGTAGTAATATGATCAAACCCAAAAATATCGACGTTGATGTAATCGCCTCTATGGACCTTGTTTAATGCTAAGTCGCTATCCAAGTAAAACAAATTTGTATAGATTTACCTAGACTACCAGTATCTGTGTGTGTATATATATATATATATATATATATATATATATATATATATATATATATATATATATATATATATATATATATATATATATATATATATATATGTGCGATTGAAAATAATGTTTAACTCTTGCTTAGCTGCTTCCTTTATGCAGATCCGGGTGTTTGCGACTCCTGATAGGATTATGCAGGCGCAGTATTCCCTTGATGTGATGAAGACCACGATGGAATATTACCAGGAACTGTTTGGCGTGGCATTCCCTCTACCAAAGAATGGTAACAAGAGTATAATCAAGACTAGTAAAGATTGAAAAGAGTCCTTTAATTTGACAAATATATGTACAGGCATGAACCTACCCCCACCCCCTGTTTTCTCAGCCTAGACCGTCAATTTGTGAAAGAAATCTCAGATGTACTTCGTCGCCATTGTGAACTAAATTCTTAACTAATATAGTTCCCATGGAATAATATGGCGGCGGAAGGAGACAAGTAACAAAAATTGAACAGTGTTCATTTTTGCTGTAGAATATATACGATGCTCTCAGCCGGAGGCGAATCACCAAACACATCAGATTGATATGTATTCCTACAACTACTCCCGATGTTATTTCATGACCAGACGGAAATGGCCTGACGATGTAATGTCTGATACACCCTCTCTCTCTCTCTCTCTCTCTCTCTCTCTCTCTCTCTCTCTCTCTCTCTCTCTCTCTCTCTCATCTCTGAATCTATCCTCGTCACAAATACTTTCAACATAATTATTTCCGAACTTATTATAATTGATCTAACTCTCAGTGACCATGGAACAAGAAATCATTTAAAACAATTATTGTGTAATTCTACTAAACTGTAAATAAGAGAAGAATAGTCTTATAAATGGGTTGTCACAAACTGAATGCTATTCTGAACCAAACTGACTCTTAGAATTTGCTCTATACTATCAAATGGAATCAGCGGCTGAATTATTCTCCTGAATGCTCATTAACAAAGCAAATTTTGTATCACTTCAAAATTAGTTACAATAAATCTTAGTAATAAACTTTGATTCTACATCCTTCAAGTGTCAAGGGATTGGTATTACAGCCGTCAAGTGTCAAGGGATTGGTACTACAACCTTCAAGTGTCAAGGGATTGGTATTACATTCTTCAAATGTCAAGGGAATGGTACTACAACCTTCAAGTGTCAAGGGATTAGTATTACAACATCCAAGTGTCAAAGGATTGGTATTAGAACCTTTAAGTGTCAAGGGATTGGTATTACATCCTTCAAGTGTCAAGGGATTAATATTACATTCTTCAAGTGTCAAGGGATTGGTATTACAGCCTTCAAGTGTCAAGGGATTGGTATTACATCCTTCAAGTGTCAAGGGATTAATATCACATTCTTCAAGTGTCAAGGGATTGGTATTACAGCCTTCAAGTGTCAAGGGATTGGTATTATATCCTTCGAGTTTCAAGGTATCGGTTTGACAGTCTTCAAGGATCAGTGGATTGGTACGACAGTCTTAAGTGGTCAAGGGATTGGTATGACAGCCTTTAAGTGTCAAGGGTTTGGCTCGTTGGTCTTTAAGGATCAATGGATTGGTACGACAGTCTTCAGTGGTCAAGGGATTGGTACGACGGCCTTTAAGTGTCAAGGGATTGATTAAAATAGAAGGCCGTTAACAGTGGCAGTATTCATTTTTAGATCAAGTACTTTAAGAGCATGGAAAATCATGTAAATTATTTTAAGAGATACGCAAAGGAAACACTTTTATACAAATTATGAAAATATTGATTATTATGGGTTAAACTCAAACGGTTAATGGAAATTTATAATACGCTTAGTTAAAGAGACCTACTACTCAATTTTCCAATATGAATGTGATGATGGAAATAAACACTTCACGTAACAAAAATATCGCACAAAGTGATGATCTCCATGTTATAAACTATGTTCTTAATCATAAAGCTGGGAGGTCATGAAAAAATTCGACATCAAAATGCTACGGAATATCTCTTGCAGTTAGCAATTTGTTTGATAATTACTTTTGAACAAAATGCTAAAGGAACAGTGTTTTCAGTCATCTTGGAAAACTGCACTTGATACGCTTGATTTAAAAGATGGGGGAGGGATAGAAGTGATTCTTCAACCTGAAATCCTATTTCACTTCTGAGCTGAGATTTGTTTCACGGAAAGACTATTGTTTAAAATACGTGTTTAATTTTCTCCACAAAAATTGTCTCCTTTATAATTGTCAGTCTGCATTTCTTCCATGTCACTCTGCAATTTTTCAACTTAATTGTACTTGTTTCAAAATTTGTTCAGCTATTGACACCAATGACTACATGTGTATCGTGTATGATGATATTGTCAGTTCTTTGAAAATGTATGGCATCATGGTCCCTTAGTTCAAACGAGAACGCATGGAATAGGTTATTCACTCTTTCAAAGGTTCCGAAGATACTTACGTAACAAAAACGACGTGTACTATTAAATTCGCACCTACCATGCATCATACCTGTCTGTGCTGGTGTCCAACAAGGATAAGTATTAGGTCCGCTTCCATTTCCTCTTTGTAAAAGCAATATTACTGATAAAATTCTTTGTGTCACGAGACTCTTTGCTGAGGTTAGTTCCCTGACGTATTCCGAATGATTCACAGTGAAACTGAATATATTCTAAATATGGATCATGAAACTCTTATGGCATGGCTAAAAGAAATCTTATTCAAGTTCAATCCTAAAAAAAGACTTGATAATATTTTCTACCCGTTTGCCTACTTCCTATTCAAAACTAACCTTTCGTAATTAAGCACTAAGTTGTCAAACGCTCTCAGGGCTAACTACTAGCAGCGATGGAAAATGAATTATGTACCTCTGTCTTTCTTAAGATGATATGTTCGTTCAAGGCAATAAAAGATATATTAAGTAGGAAATCTTTGAAGAAATTATACTTTTTACTCGTTCTACCGGGCATAAAGTATGCTATTGTTGTCTGTGACGGCTGGACAGGAGAAAACTCGGATAGGTTAGAGAAATTACAATAGAAGCTGCACTAACTGTCACTCGACTTAGAACAGACACCCCATATAAAGAGACTGACTGGTCAGATTTAAATGAAGGAAGAAACCTTCACAAAGTATATAGCTTATAGCTTATGGCCAATGCCAAGAATACTTAAACAAACTAATTTCACCATTTAATGTGTATCGCACGAACTATGATGTAAAGAATCCACATCTAGAATTTCGAAGCGCTAGACTACAATAGTAAAGCGACGATTTATTAATTTCAACGTATCACTTTGGAACACCCTTGCCGAAAATATAAGACAAGCATCGACCATGTCAGAATTTAAATGTCTCATATAAAATTATTGCGAAGATCACTCACTCAACTTTAAATATGGTGTAAAAACATTCGAATTTCAAACAAGAATAGGAAACAAAAGTTGAAATCTCCAGATTCACTCATCTTTCTGCAGTTGAAGAGAACAAATGTTTGAGGGCAGTCAAAAAAACCATGGTTTGAGATCTGCAGAGTTGTAATGAAAAGCGATTCATAGCGTCTAGTGTGAATTACTTTGGAGGTTGCGATAATGGCAAGAATGACTAATTTATTGGGTGAAAAACATGCAGCAATACAAAGTTTGGTATTTAATCAATACATTTTAGTTTGAAAAGAATCGCTGTTAAATTAAAGCAAGAACATGGGACTTGTTACAATAAACGTTAGCAGATAATGAATGAAAACTTCAGTCAAATGAGAGCAACACTAGGAATGGAAAATTCTATAGTGCAACTCTTCAAAGCCAGATATTAAAACACGTAAATCTTTATTCTATTACCTGCACACTTGTTGAAAAATTTATAATAATAATAATGGGCACACACAACTTTTCAATTCCAATGAACCATAATGTTAATATTTGGTCCAATTACTATACTATTGTGGTAAGACCACAGATTAACCTTATATCATATGAACAATCTATCGTCCTTGCAGGTGCCCACATCCAGTAGTGCCTATAGTGACAGCTTTACAATGAAAACCGTTTTAGGTTCAAATTTACTATTGCGTATGATTTACCCATGCGTAGGCTTCTGATGAAAATTGATTTGTTTTGTGTTTTTCGGGGGGGGGGGTGTCATTATTTTCAGCCAATCAGCGTCTTTCATTCTTTCAAATACGGCATTAATATTCTATCAAACATTTACTAGTTTTGTCTTTCATAAAATAATACGTTCCCTGTAACCTAATGTCAGTGTCCAGGGAAAAGATGATAACGCGGTGCACACGACAAAAGATAAGGTGGAAAAACAGTTGAAGCAAATTATATCATCGAATTTTTTAACCACTATCTAGTGTGTTTCTTTGTCCCTCGAAATTTTGAAGCCCCAAATTTGGAAGACGGGGGAACACACTTTTTCTGCCTTTGCAATACTGCATATTTCGAGCTTGTGCCCCAACCTCATTTCGCATAATTAAATGCAAATAAAATATTTTTAACAAAACTAATTAACTAACTACATTGAATTACCTAATTAACTACCCATATTTTAATTTTCAGTAATAGGAATTATTCAAACGTACTTCGTTATCCTCATGAGGCATAGGAAAGTAAACTAAAAATACGATAAATTGACGGGTAGAAAGACGTGCAATCTCTCCCAAGTATTTAGTGCCATTTGATGTAATACTAACTACTTTGAAAATAGTAACAGTAAGCTAGTTTCTAATAGAGGACATCTATTAAACAGATATGATTGCTATCCCTGACTTTGTATCCGGAGCCATGGAACATTGGGGTCTCATTACCTACAGAGAGGTTAACATGCTGTATGACGAAAGGGAAGCCTCCGCTGCCAACAAGCAGAGAGTCGCCGTAGTTGTCGCCCATGAAGTGGCCCACATGGTTCTCTCTCTCTCTCTCTCTCTCTCTCTCTCTCTCTCTCTCTCTCTCTCTCTTAATAATTCTAAGTAGTATGATTTTTATGCTAAGATTTGTAAGAGCATGTTATGGGAAAGAACACTATTGAATATGAACTTTTGTTTCATCCAAATAAGCTAATCTGTCTTTGTTTTAGATATGGCGCGATTTTCATTAAAGGTTCAGAAACATTGATCCATTCTAGCATTTGCATTACTTGAATCTATGTGGAATACAGGTATATACCCTCATCTGTGTTTCTTTTCATTTATAATTCAATGGGTTTTGAGTTGGTAAGTTAGCGCTATATTTTAGTGGTACCATAAAGTGAGCAAGGTTTTGATTGCTAGTCGTTACGACACTCTCAAATTATGATTTCTGCATATCTCGTGGGCAAAGGTTTTACCTGTTGAACACGTGTATTCGACATATCGGTTTGCGTCACTACAATCTCAGACGTAGAAACAGTGACTGCTTGAGGGGGTTGGGCTGTAACGAGGACATTTGTCCATTGCTACCAGGCGAAGGGGCGCCGTAGGGAGTTTGTTTTTATTGCAGCTGAAATATTTATAGTATTTCAACTTCACCTTAGTGTAAAAAGGAAAATACTTCACAAAACTTATATCTAAGATATGGGAGGGTGGCAACCGACAATGAAAAGAAATATTCTTTATAGCAAAGTGCAATGATTATTAAAATGTAATTTCTTCATATGTATAGACATATATTTAGCTTTGATTCAGAGGTCTTTCTTTTCATGTTATTTTTTTAAACATGTAAGTGCAACAGTTTCCGATTTAAATTTATCATTATGTTCATGATGGATATAATAAACGATGTCAATCGGACAAGTGATTACTTTTAATGATGCAATTTTAATCTAAGGAAAACGCCGCCATATTCACACAGTATAAATTATCATTTACAATAATATTCTTTCGGAAAGTTTGTTAAAAATACTCGCTATACACTAAAGTTGGAAATATTTGCGCTACTTTCATATTTCCCATCTTCTTCTGGCATTTAAACTCCAGAGAGTATTTCAACCGCCCTGGACAGAGTCAGCTGTTACGTATACTTAATTTAATTCTTTGTTTCTTAGTTTTAATTTTTTAATTCCATTACATGCTATTGTAATGTAACTTTGTTTACTTGATTTGATATTGTCTAGAATTGAATTTAGTTATGTTTGACCTGACTGAACTTTTTTTTTACTTCATTGATAAACACCTAATAATAGAAAAACTGTATCTAGTTGCTGACCTCGTTTCAGAATCAGTGACAGTTTTGGTAAACAACTTTTTGCAAAAAAAATTTATTGTTCTCAGAGTAAGACTCATTAAGTCAAGGTCATACCTGGATTACGTGAAGGGTGGCATGTATCTATTGTTATAAACTTCTATTTTTTTCCAGAAGGATGAACTTTTGATCCTCATCCGGGAATCTCTTTTGCTTCTTAGCGTATAACTGTTGCTTTTGATAGACGTTTGTTAGTCGGGCTCCAAACAATTGACACGTTAAGTTGTTATCATGTTGTGACCAGTTTGGGTTGAATTTTTATTTTATTGAATTCAAGTGATTCTTTTCCCTGGAAATACATAAGTGCTCCTACAAAATTCTTGGACAAGACATTTATTGGAAGTTATACTGAATTCAAAACTGGAATAATATTTTCTGTGATTCAACAAAAGACTGTTGACATTGCAGCACTTCGCTGACCACAACAGACGTCATCGCCTTCCATTTTGGATTTCATCGGGACTCGAACTCAGTTTCATTCAGGACTTTTTATTACTAGGACTTCTATTTTTAATTATTGGATTATTTTTGGATTTGATTCGTACAACCGTAAGTTCTTTTTTCTTAATTTTTCACTTTTGTATTCTAGGGAAATAACTTATTTGCTAAATTTTACAAAGCTTGTTGTCTTCACTCTTTTCTCTGTTACTTATTTTAAGAGCATAGACTTTTAACACAGCATACAGTATCTAGATTAACTACTAGACTCGAGAAGACTTTAACTTTTGACTTTGACCTGTATCGTCTTGAACACATTTCAATTGTTTTTCTTATTCTAGTGGTTCGGTAACATTGTCACTATGGACTGGTGGGATGATCTTTGGCTAAACGAAGGATTCGCCAGTTTTGTTGAGTACATAGGTGTGAACGTCCATGAACGAGCTTGGCAGATGGTAAGGTTATTCATAAGATTCCTTGCACTACCACCGATTGCTCCCTGCCTCCACCCCCACCCCCTTTAACCATTGCTTATCATTTGCTTTCAGGATATACGTTTCTGTACGAGGCACTTTCCTTTTACATCGAGTACATATCCCGTACATCTTGTAGCTTAATGCGATCAAGTTAAAGGCGGAGGTTGTAAACCGGTCGGTTTGACTACGAAGGGTAGGTACCAAATGTTACAACTGTGACTGATCAAGCTTGGGGGACTTTGACATTCTTACGTATCTAACTATATGTGCAAAACATTACACTTTTTAGTAAGTCACGCGATATACAGTGGCCGTACGAACATTAACCCCAATACGCACCCCGGAACATATACAATCGAAATTGATCAATAATCAGTTAAATGTCACGTTGCGAAGTGACAAGTACTAACCTTGGACAAAACATCTACTGAGATCCCAACAGGGGACAGATAACATTTGTTGAACTCACTCTTGTTAGAATATGCCCCCTCTCAAAAGCGATGTCCCAATGTTTAACTAAACTTCTTTACAATATAGCAATTTGTCAAAATTAAATTAAACCTTGTTCATCATTGGCTTACCAATTAAATGAATGGTCTCTACATATTCCTGATTTTGACAAAATGAAATCTTTACTTTACATAACCTGTCCGTTTGAAACCTTATGGAATATTGCAGATGCTGTTACCATTGTTTACCTCAAGGGACATTGCAGATACTTGTGCCAAGTGTGGGATATTAAGGAGCATTGCAGATACTGGTGCATGTGCGATCTTAAGGAACACTGCAGATCTTTGTGCAAATGTGAGATCTTAAGGGACATTGCAAATACTGGTGCCAATGTGGGATCTTAAAGGATATTGCAAACACTGGTGCCAATGTGGGATCTTAATGGGTATTGCAAATACTGGTGCCAATGTGGAATCTTAAGGGATATTGCAAGCACTGGTGCTAATGGTGGATCTTAATGGCTATTGCAAACACTGGTGCCAATGTGGATCTTAAGGAACATTGCAAACACTGGTGCCAATGTGGGATCTTAAGGGACACTGCAAACACTGGTGCCAATGTGGGATCTTAAAGGACATTGCAAACACTGGTGCCAATGTGGATATTAAAGGACATTGCAAACACTGGTGCCAATGTGGGATCTTAAGGGACATTGCAAACACGGGTGCCAATGTGGATCTTAAGGAACGTTGAAAACACTGGTGCGAATGTGGGATCTTAAGGGACATTGCAAACACTGGTGCCAATGTGGGATCTTAAGGGACATTGCAAACGGGTGCCAATGTGGATCTTAAGGGACATTGCAAACACTGGTGCCAATGTGGATCTTAAGGGACATTGCAAATACTGGTGCCAATGTGGGATCTTAAGAGACATTACAAACACGGGTGCCAATGTGGATCTTAAGGGACGTTGCAAACACTGGTGCCACTGTGGGATCTTAAGGGACGTTGCAAACACTGGTGGCAATGTTGGATCTTAATGGCTATTGCAAACACGGGTGCCAATGTTGGATCTTAAGGAACATTGCAAACACTGCTGCGAATGTGGATCTTAAGGGACATTGCAAATACTGGTGCCAATGTGGGATCTTAAAGGATATTGCAAACACTGGTGCCAGTGTGGGATCTTAATGGGTATTGCAAATACTGGTGCCAATGTGGAATCTTAAGGGATATTGCAAGCACTGGTGCTAATGTGGGATCTTAATGGCTATTGCAAACACTGGTGCCAATGTAGGATCTTAAGGGACATTGCAAACACTGGTGCCAATGTGGGGTCTTAAGGGACATTGCAAACGGGTGCCAATGTGGATCTTAAGGGACATTGCAAACACTGATGCCAATGTGGATCTTAAGGGACATTGCAAACACTGGTGCGAATGTGGATCTTAAGGAACACTACAGATCTTTGTGCAAATGTGAGATCTTAAGGGACATTGCAGATACTGGCGCCAATGTGGGATCTTAAAGGATATTGCAAACACTGGTGCCAATGTGGGATTTTAATGGTTATTGCAAATACTGGTGCCAATGTGGAATCTTAAGGGATATTGCAAGCACTGGTGCTAATGTGGGATCTTAATGGCTATTGCAAACACTGGTGCCAATGTGGGATCTTAAGGCACATTCCAAACACTGGTGCCAATGTGGGATCTTAAGGGACAATGCAAACACAAGTATCAATGTGGATCTTAAGGAACATTGCAAACACTGGTGCCAATGTGGGATCTTAAGGGACATTGCAAATACTGGTGCCAATGTGGATATTAAAGGACATTGCAAACACTGGTGCCAATGTGGGATCTTAAGGGACATTGCAAACACTGGTGCCAATGTGGATCTTAAGGGACGTTGCAAACACTGGTGCCACTGTGGGATCTTAAGGGACATTGCAAACACTGGTGCCACTGTGGGATCTTAAGGGACATTGCAAACACTGGCGCCAATGTGGATCTTAAGGGAGGTTGCAAACACTGGTGCCACTGTGGGATCTTAATGGCTATTGCAAACACTGGTGCCAATGTGGATCTAAGGGACATTGCAAACAATGGTGCCAATGTTGGATCTTAAGAAACGTTCCAGATACTACAAACATTTAGCTGTAGATTGCGTTTGGAAATTATGTAAACAAGAAAAAAAGACGGAAAGAAAAAACCCACTAAGAAACAATATACTGCACTTGTAGAGATAAAGAAAACGTATGCTATGCATCATTAAAATTAATTAAACTGATACTTTTAATGGAAGAGTACAAATGAAATGGTTATTGATTTTAGAAGCTGATCTAATGTCTCTTTTTTTAGATGGACCAGTTTGTGGTGGAAGACGTTCAACCGGTCATGATCACGGATGCTGGTGTCAGATCCCATCCCATCGTTGTACCTGTCAGTCATCCCGATCAGATCAACGAGGTCTTCGATGCCATCTCTTACAGCAAAGTAAAAATTATATAAAAATAATAATGTTTTATTCCCACTGAAAATAAACAATTACTTTTCAATGATTGATACTACAAAATTTTCTTCCTTTGTTTTTTAAAACATTTGAACATATCATTATCAAGTTGTAAGATACTCACGAGAACTCTGCCTATTTGAACGGAACAACATAGCCTTATTCGATGTAAAAGCTTTATATGCTAAACCTATACTTGTACTACACTTTAAAGATAAAAAAAAATATTAATGGCAGTCGTGTTGTCTTTATAAACTTTTGTGGTCCTGATATATTAAAGTTAGGATTAAATTTTAAAGGTTTGATATTGGTTCATTATTATGATATCTACTTTTAAACATAAATCTAACTTCTTTTAAATACAACAACCTAGAGCTATTTATTAGAATAGATCTGAATCACTCATAATTTTGATTGTTTCTTATAGCATCGAAAACATTCCTCATCTTAACACACTTGTCGTCTATTTACAATAGGGTGCCTCTGTAATTCGCATGTTGCAAGAAATCTTGGGAAGTGGCAAATTCTTTCAAGGAATTGGAAGGTATCTGAAGAAGCACGAATGGGGCACTGCCAAGACAGATGATCTTTGGGCTGAGCTCGGCAACGTAAGTGCGAAAGATGAAGGAAATTTCAACCCTCCCACCCATATCCTCAAAACAAAAATAAAGAAATAACGAAGGAATTTTTTCTATATAGTCCCTACCTTTGTTTGTCCGTACTGAACATTCCATTGTATCCAAATCCTAATAAATTAAATGTTGATCGAAAGCATCTTCACAGATGAACTCGCGGTCAAGTTCTTTTCATCGGCTGTCTAGCATTTTTGAGAGGCTGGACTGTAAACAAAACAACGTGCAGTGGGTCACAGATTTCACTTCCAGACCAACATCAATGCTTCATTACTCACTGTGCACTGTCGCCAAAATACACACAGATAACCACAAAATAATACTGGTATTCTAACGAATGAGCAATTTTCTTTAAATCAATACCAAGAATGCCTAAACCAAACTCATGTATCACCACCCAAATGAGAGAGGATAAACATGTTCTAAAATAGACTGGGGCTACATTCGTGGGTACTGACCCGAAAGTAATAACTGTGACACGAGTCCTATTAGGCCAAGTTTGTTATGGCCAATTTACGTTAAACTCTTATATTTGCACGTCACACTTCTTTCAACTTTCATCATAAAGTCTTTAAGATTTTCATAGCAAACAAGCTATGTGACAACTGTCAGAATGTGTGTAGTGTTGTTATTCCACAGGGTGCAAGTTTTGGACCAAGTACGTTTTGAGATGCCGAAACTAAATTTGCTATATCTTCCATAATTACAGCAATTTTTCAGTGCAATAAAACTTACTTATAGCATGAGTTAATGTCTATCTGAAAATGTGTTTAAAATATAAAACACTAATAAATTAAATTTTAATAAAATTTTAAATAAATATTTTATTTAGAAATGAAATTGTAATGCAAAATTAAATTTTCATACGAATTTTAAAAAGTTGACAAATGAATGACACGTAAAACACGTAGTAGAGTGGGTCTGTACAGCTTACAACATTTTTTCCAGGGGTAGTAAAGCAAGATTGCTCACGGTTACTTTTGCAGGAAATTGCATTATACATGTAAAAATGTAAATAGAAATACAGACTAAAGAAACAATTAAACGTGTTATGTTCCATGTTTATTCTGTCACGTAGTCAGCCAAATGGTGTGTGTGTGTGTGTGTGTGTGTGTGTGTGTGTGTGATTTGGATTTTTAACGTAGCTTTAACAATCTTCCAGTCATATCGCTACGATGTCTGCAGTGTGGCAGTTCATAGTAATGTCTATCACTGGGGCATCACGCCGCAGATATGTAGCATGATGTCCCACCCAGTCACATTATCCTGACACCGGGCCGACCAGTCCTAACACTAACCTCTTAATGTTGAATTCCAAGCGAGGCAGCTGCTATCACCGTTTTATAGGTCTTTGGTATGATTCGGTCTGGGTTCGAACCCGCGACCTCCCACATCTGAGGCTGACGCTCAAACTACTTAAGCCACCTTAGCTGTCGTCAGCCAAATGTTAGTAATAATAATAGTGCACTCAAATTTCTGATTTTGATGAGGCCAGTACCATTTTCTATAGCAAAAATACATTGTGTCTCGATGTCAATAACCACAAAACGTCACAGTGTAATAGAAAAATACAGCTCCAGGGAGACGCTATCTTCCTGAACAATGGTGCTGATCTCTCTCATGAAGATCTAAGTCATGTCTTTGAGGTACTATATATCAACGTGGTAGTATAAGGTAATCCTGGTAATTTATGAACGGTACATTGGACATGTCTGAATGAGATCTTGGCGTCACTATATGACTCGCAGAAATGTGAAGCGTTGGGCATGCATTAAAGTGTATATTCATCCCAAAATGTACAAGGTTTCTAGAAGTATGTTTATCAGAATATGTTCCGCCATTACAGGCCAAATAAGTAATAACGTATACAAGCAATCGCAAAGTTGGGATTTATATTTAAATTTGTATGGCCATAACACTAATAGGACAATATTTTTTCCATACAAACCCTACGTCTGTTTGCCTGTACTGAACATTTCAGTGTGTCCAAATCCTAATAAAGCATATAATGATCTAAAATATCTTCAAAACTGAGCTCACATAGAAGTTCTTGTCATAGGTTATCCCGTTTTTGTTAAAGGCTAGACTATAAACAAAACAGCTTGCAGTGAAGTAATAGCTGTGACCGGAGTCCACTTGAATATGAGTGAGGGAGTGCAGTGGACAAAATTTACACCATTACAGATGATATACGAAGCTCATGCCATAGCGAGGGCATACGTTAGAACGAAAGCTTACATCGAGTGACGCCGCGTTAAGAAGCTTAACATTCTGGCTAATAGACTGGTTCAAAGATGGATACATTGAGAGCATTGGACTACGCTGTGATAGTCATATATAAAAGCTGGTGTTAGGAGCCTATCACTATGCAGAAAGTTTTTATTAAAATAATATTTTTTAAGAGTTATAGTGTTGGGGGGGGAGTAACTCTTAACCAATGGCGTATTATTTTCTCAGAAACACTAAATAATCACCGTGTGACTTGTACAGTTAGAACAACTTATAATTGATTTCAATACTTTCCGAGTTGCTTCTGTCCCCTCATAGTAAAATTGTAGCATAAAGGCTTCAAAATTTTCTCAAATTTAGTTTCCTTTTTTATGTTTAAGGTATAATTTGTTTCATTGTTCAAAAATAACTTGGAAATGATAGATTAAGTTTTTAGCTTTTATTCGATTTTAGAAACTTTGAAAACTTCCAAAACTTATATTAAACTCGGAACATTTTGGACGGATTCTTCTGTCTTATATTTCAGGTGGTTGCAGGATACAGCGTCAAGACGGTAATGGACACGTGGACCCGTCAGATGGGTCTCCCAGTAGTCAACGTCACAAGACGAGACAGCATGGTGTATGCAAAACAACAGCGATTTCTGTTGGATAAATCCATGCAGTTCGACCCTGCGGAGTCCCCATTTAGGTAGGATGTGTATTTAGATAGGATGTGTATATGTACAAAGAGACATAAGTACTGATTTTCGACCTTTGTGTTTGAAAGACAGAACCGATTGTCACATAGCTTTAAAATAGTTCTTGTCAAACTCTACAATCAATTGTATATATCGTATATTTTCTGTTTCCAAAATAAAATCATGTCCCTCTTTGATACCCGTTGGAAGGATTTGTTTAATCTTGTTTTGAGCTTTAGTAGAATTAAGTCATGGTGCGTGTGTGTGTGTGTGTGTGTGTGTGTGTGTGTGTGTGTTAATTAAATGCCTCTTGTCAAGGGATAAGCACATTAGAAAAATAAATTTCCTTTGACAAAATACTTGTAACTGTCATGTCAACTGACCTAAAATACAGCTGCTACTAATGCTTGTACTTTTGAAATTTAATTTTAAGTGCCAAACGGTTGAGACTTCCCGAGGTGACTCAAAAGAATAGAACTTGTTCTGGTTTCTATACGTTCAGGCAAATGATAATACATAGCTATCCCAGGATGTGACTTCAGACTGCGGGGTTCCTATCCCTCAGATTCTGGTATTCATTTTCAGCATTGTAGAATTGTGCCACCCAGCTTTTAAAAAACCACAAAAGTAGTGAATACGGTTGAATTGGATCGCAAGATCGCCCAATCCTAAGTCCACACTGTCAATCACGTGACGAAACTGCCTATCCCATATAAAAGTCTTAACATAAAAGTTGCCATAGTCTCTTGAAAACTGCTACTCAGTGAATTTGTATCACTTCTAATTTACTTTTTGTACAATTAAATATAACATTATGTATTTGACAATATTTGATAATTAAATAAATATATATTTTCAAATCTTCCTTTCTTTCTTTAGGTGTATTCGTAAGCGACTATAAAAATGAGCTTGTGTGTGCATTCGGGGTTTGTTTTCTTTATTTTTGTCAGTTTTATGGACTACTCAGACTTTCTCTGTGAATGGCACCTAAATATTTGAAAGTAAAAAATGAAACTTTTTGTGGTGTAAATGTCACATTTAAAATCTCGAAAATAACACCTTCAAGAACTACATGCAGGTTAGCGTCTCTGTAGAATGACGGCTGTTCAGATATGCAGGGTCCTGCCGGAGCAACTTATTGAACACTGAGAGAAAGTAGAAACCTTTGTTTAAAATAGCATCATATTTTGCAAAAGCATGGAATCGGTTTATCATTTGAACATAATGCGTTACTAACAACACTACATGCAGCATAATACACGCGCTTTACAAACAAAGCATCTAGTTTTCATGTTTAGTCTGTAAGATTTAAGTGAAGACAAAGTTTTTAAATTTGCATTTCACTTTTTTTTCAAAAAAAATAAATAAAAAAGCTTGTTTGTCAGCAATGGATGCACCAAACATTAAACACGCTTCGAGAGTTTTGAAGCAAAGTTAGCATTTTTTTCAAACATAGTACCTTAGGAGAACTACAACCACCTCGAATATCGAGCTCTTCCGGTATCTGCAGTTTGCCTCTTCGTTTTTGAATAATTATTAAACTGGTACATGATTTTCTATGATAGGTATAAATGGTACGTGTGCCTTGATTACATAACTTCAGGCGGTTCGAGCGGAATTCAATGGATGCCTATGACAGACAGAGAAGGTATGTTGCCTGTATCATAAGAACGCTGACAAATTCCACTTTATCTTCGGCCGTCAAGTTGTTGGAAGCGGTATTTTGGTGTTGCACTTGTACGTCTGTCTGTCCGTTCGTCCATCAGTCACAACTAATTTTAATAATGTTTGGTACGTTTTCCTTTTCAGTTCTACTTTGTCATCATACAACTTTATCTGTGGATGCATCTTGGTGTAGGCAAAACTCTGCCACTGAAAGGAGGTCAGTGTGACCTATTGTTTATGCTTCATTTGCTTTTCATTTTTTTTTAAGTTAGCTTCCCATACACTGCTGGCTGCAAGGTCATGCAACTTTGATTCGTCTTTAGATTAGTCTTCATAAATACAAATTTGCCCTTTCGTCGCTGACCGCGATACATCGAGCACCATTACTGGCTTAGATTTGCGCTAAAGTTGTTTTCCGGTACACTGTACTTTGCATAGTTATGCAACATTTGTTATGGGTGTGACTTGGTGCTCCTGACTCCCTTTCTACATTTAATGTGAATGCCAAAAGCCACCAAAGGGAGCCAACTCTTCATACAAAGGGGAGACAATTCGTCTGTGTACGTTTCTTATGATGCGCACCAGCCTGATGAAACGTACTAAAGTTAAACAATTTAAGCGCACGACATGGGTATTATTTTTAATACCGTACATAAGTATTGATATTGGTCTGGAAACTGTTATATTTATTCCTGTTAAAATTTCTGGGAGCCACAATTTGGCTTTGTAGTGACGTAAAGAATTATGGTATCCTGTAAGTCTCGATAAGTGCGAAACATTACAGCAAATTAAACTATTTTCGAAATAATTTATAACGAATATAAAATACAATGTTCTCCAAAGACACCTTTCTCAAACTTAACCTTAAATAGGACATTGCTTTCTAGCAAGAGAGATAAATGTTACTCGTTTTGTTAATTAATTGCCACGTGATTTGCTTTGTTAGATCCGATGATTACGTAGTCTAATACATTTGTTTTACTATTGCCTTTACCAAAGGGAACTGTTTTCCTATAATTTTGTCCGGTCGGTAAAAAGCCCAAGCGGAGAAAGGTATCCAAGGTGGAAGGCAAAATAATTTGTTATGTTTCAAAAGATATAAAGTGACTTCATTTCATGTCGTTGCATGATAGCACAAAACTAATTATCACAGACAGACATAGTGTCCAGGAGTCAGTAGGAAATGCGCACTTTCTAAAAATAAATCCCTCCTGTTAGCCAGTCGAAACTCTAAAATGTATGATGTGTTATACTATACACCAGCGCAGACATGTATCTGTCTCACATACGTGCCTTTGAATAGATAGCAATACAGAATAGTGTGCATCTTCCTAAGCGTTAGTAGCCATCTTGAGAAATTCGCTGTCACCTTGGAAAGGTCATTTCTGTCATAAGGACGTTGCAGTCGTATTGTAATTCTCATTGCTATATCTTTACTTGTCGTTTTCTTTTTGTTAATATTAATGCTTTCTGCAGATGGTTTCCTTGTACAGGCTGCATTAGATCAGAATACATCCTGGATCAAGTTCAATGTAAACCAGACCGGTTTCTACAGAGTCAATTATCCAGACGACCTGTGGCAACGATTTGGACAAATATTTCTAAACTCTGGACCGTCTGTAAGGATTATTTCTCGTTTTATTTCGTTTTCTTTGTCTTTGTTCAAAATAGAATAAAATGCAGTAAGTGACTATATGCATCAATACATGTAAATTGTTGCATTATTCAGTTGTCCAATGCATGCGCGATCCTTTCCATAAGATATTGTCCTAAGATGCAGAAGAGGAACAGTATCATTCTTCAGATAAATTATTTTGATAATTACTAAATTTATGAATGCATTTTTTATTAGATTAATTCAAAATATTGATATTCATCAAATCTTGATATATAACGGTATAAGACAAGATCGAATTGATATGGTATCAAGAACACGGAACAAAATATGAGTGTGGTTTTGTATTTATTACAAGCAGTATGGGAGATGGGGAAGAGGCATATGTTGTTGCTGCTGTTGTTTTGCTCCGTTTTTACGGGATGCAAGGGGTGTTTGGAGGTTGGTGATGAGAGAATGTTTGGGTTGGGATGGGTTTTTTCTTTTTTTGTTTTCCAATTCATTTCGTTATCCAGTATTAGTGAACATAAATACCAATAAATGCTATGTGGAGTTTATAACGATTTTAGATGAGGGCTGGTGTTAGTGGTCTGGCTGGTTTATCATTTTACATTCAACTTTTAAGAGAAAATGCATTATATCTGCATTTAGAAAGACTTCCTGATGTCTTTCAACACTCTGAGGAATAATGTTTAGTGTGTTTCAATGGACTCTTGAACAATGAAACAAGCGCCAAACAAAACACTAATTTTCCGCCCTACGGCCACCAAAGGAACTCCTAAACTCTGGTTTTAAACCTGTCTACTTACCTCCGCTTTAATACTTAACGGTATGGGGATATTTTACCTAATGTTCGACCTATCCAATAACTTTTTGGCAGCTGCAGTAGTCCGTAAAACCAAAACATAAAAATGAAACAAAGGGGCATTACATGTGTTAGGGGCGGATACAGTATTATCGTTTAGAAGGAACATAAAATCCAGACTGATGAAGATCTGTGGAACGGAACCCTCGGTGGAGGCTGTGGCGGCGAAACCTCTGGAAACTCCGGCATTGGAAGATTAATTTTAGCCTCTAAGTGTAAAGAAAACTTACTCTAGGAAACGTTAAAGTTATTCCGGGCTCATTTGTTTGGGGGGGGGGGGAGGATGGGGACAAGGGCCGCCACCCAGTCCCACTCTTGGATTAAGACCCTGTGTGACATGAGTAATATATGGTATTATACTAAATGTTTAGATAAGTCTAGCGTCATATGTAAATGCTTAGCTGGAAATAAATCATGTACATACACAAAATGCACCTTGCAGGATCTTAAAGATTCTTTTCTTCACGGCGGAATGGTCCAAGGCGCTCGCCTTTACTGATCACTCACATCTCACCTCTGTCCACCTGGGTTCGAGTCTCGGCCCAACCAACGTGGTATGTGAGATAGCTTGCCAGTAGCTTCCCA
>JAECUM010014567.1:0-25172 GCA_016617855.1 Megalonaias nervosa
TGTAATTGTTCGTGTTTGCCTTGTAGTTGTAGTAGTTGTTGTTGTATTGTAATTGTTCGTGTTTGCCTTGTAGTTGTAGTAGTTGTTGTTGTATTGTAATTGTTCGTGTTTGCCTTGTAGTTGTAGTAGTTGCTGTTGTATTGTAATTGTTCGTGTTTGCCTTGTAGTTGTAGTAGTTGTTGTTGTTATTGTAATTGTTCGTGTTTGCCTTGTAGTTGTAGTAGTTGTTGTTGTATTGTAATTGTTCGTGTTTGCCTTGTAGTTGTAGTAGTTGTTGTATTGTAATTGTTCGTGTTTGGCTTGTAGCTGTAGTAGTTGTTGTTGTATTGTAATTGTTCGTGTTTGCCAGTTAGTTTAGTGTACCATTATTTCCCCCGCTTTGATAATTGATAAAATTAGGATATACGTTGGAATGCACAGTTTGCTAATAATATGACATATGGGCACCATTATTTTATAATTACCACCACATCGACACATGATCTTGTCGAGGTGAATGGGCAAATTTGGTTACAAAAAGTATTTCAGCAAATAAATGATGTTTATATCCTACATTTGCACACAATTTCTAGCTTTGTGTGCATAGGCGAACATGCTCTGAGATATCGTGCTGTTTTTATTTTTCTTTAACAGCTACATATAGAACTTCATTTACAGTTATAATGTATTTCTTGTAAATTTACGAAGCCCTAAATTACATCATTATCAGGAATGCTTTATAATGAAAAAGAACCTGTTAGACTTTTCAGTTTCCTGGAGACAAGTAAATTCCAGAAAAAAAACAATATTTTATCCTATTTCTCCCTTTTCTTAAAACCCAGAGCAATTAGGCTAAATCACATGCAAATGAATTCTCCACATTGGCCTGTGAATGTGGACTAGTAAGACTAGGTAAAGATATAGTTCAGTCAGAATGTTCATTATGTTTGGCACACGAGAGTTAATTTGACAATTAAACCAGTCTATCAGCCTTGAAGATAATATTACTCACCCACCCCCTCCACGCCCATAAGCCATTTCACAATACAGTACATAACATCCACTACATGGTTGTTGTGTCATTCTGCTTTTAAATCATTTATAAAGTCTGTTATAGTTCGTTAGTTTTAATTAACCCTTTATCGTTCATTTTCGAAAAGTGTGTGCTTTCTAAGTATGACAGTTGTCGTTACAAGCTATTATTATTATTATTATTATTATTATTATTATTATTATGTTTATTATTATTATTATTAGTAGTAGTAGTAATGTTAGTGGTGATTGTGGTGGCAGCAGTAGTAGCAGTTGCAGTAGTAGTAGTAGTAGTAGTAGTAGTAGTAGTTGTAGTATTAGTAGTAGGAGTAGTAGTAGTGGCAGTGGTAGTAGCAATGGGAGTAGTAGTAGTAGTAGTAATGGTAGTAGTAGTAGTAATGGTAGTAGTAATGGTAGTAGTAGTAGTAATGGTACTAGGAGTAGTAGTAGTGGCAGTAGTAGTAGTAGTGGTATTAGTAATGGTAGTAGCAGTAGTAGCAGTAGTAATGGTAGTAGTAGTAGCAGCAGTAGTGGCAATAGTAGTAGTAGCAATGGTAGTAGCAGTAGTAGTAGTGGAAGTAGTAGTAGTAGTAGTAGTAGTAGTAGGAGTAGCAATGGTAGTAGTGGTAGTAGTAGTAGTAGTGGCAGTAGCAGTAGTAGTAATGGTAGTACCAGTAGTAGTAGTGGCAGTAGTAGTAGTAGTTGCAGTAGTAGTAGTGGTGATGGTAGTAGTAATGGTAGTAGTAGTAGTAATAATAGTAGTAGTAGTAGTAGTAGTAGTGGCAGTAGCAGTAGTAATGGTAGTAGTAGTGGTAGTAGTAGCAGTTGCAGCAGTAGTAGTGGTGGTAGTAGTAGTAGTAGTAACAGTCGTAGTAGTAGTAATTTTATTATTAGTAGTAATGGCAGTAGTAGTAGTAACGGTAGCAGTAGTAGTAGTAGTGGTAGTAGTAGCAGTAATTGCAGTAGTAGTAGTGCTGGTGGTAGTAGTAGTAGAAGTGGCAGTAGTAGAAGTAATGGAAGTAGTAGTAATAGTGGTAGTAGTAGTAATAGTAGTTGCAGCAGCAGTAGTAGTAGTGGCAGTAGTGGTAATAGTAGTAGTTGTGGTAGTAGTAGTAGAGGCAGTAGTAGTAATAGTAGTAGTTGTGGTAGTAGTAGTAGTTGCAGTAGTACTAATAATGGCAGTAGTAGTGGCAGTAGTAGTAGTTGCAGCAGTAGTAGTGGTGGTGGTAGTAGTAGTAGCAGTTGTAGTAGTAGTAATGGTAGTAGTAGTAGTAATGGTAATAGTAGTAGCTGCAGTGGCAGTAGTAGTAGTTCCAGTAGTAGTAGTGGTGGCAGTAGCAGTAGTAGTGGCAGTAGTAGTAGTAATGGTAAAAGTAGTAGTAATGGTAATAGTAGTAGTAGCAGTGGCAGTAGTAGTAGTTCCAGTAGTAGTAGTGGTGGCAGTAGCCGTAGTAGTGGCAGTAGTAGTAGTAATGGAAGTAGTAGTAGTAATGGTAGTAGTAGTAGTAGTTGCAGTAGTAGTAATGGTGGTGGTGGTAGTAGTAGTAGTAGTGGCAGTAGTAGCAATGGTAGTAGTAGTAGTAGTAATGGTAGTAGTTGTAGTAGTAGTTGTAGTGGTAGTAGTAGTAGTGGTGGTGGTGTTAGAAGTAATAGTAGTAATGGTAGTAGTAGTAGGAGTATTGGTAGTAGTAGTAGTAGTGGCAGTAATAGTAGTAGTGGTGGTAGTAGTAGTAGTAGTGGCAGTAGTATTAGTAATGGTAGTAGTAGTAGTAGTAGTAGTAGTAGTAGTAGTAGTAGCAATAGTGGTAGTTGTGGTAGTAGAAGTAGTGGCAGTAGTAGTAATAGTAGTAGTTGTGGTAGTAGTAGTAGTTGCAGTGGTATTAGTAATGGTAGTAGTATTAATAGTAGTAGTTGTGGTAGTAGTAGTAGTTGCAGTAGTAGTAGTAGTAGTGGCAGTAGTAGTAATAGTAGTAGTTGTGGTAGTAGTAGCAGTTGTAGTAGTAGTAATGATAGTAGTAGTAGTAATGGTAGTAGTAGCAGTAGTGGTAGTAGTGATAGTTACAGTAGCAGTAGCGGTGGTAGTAGTAGCAGTAATAGTAGTAGTAGCAATGGTAGTAGTAGTACTAATGGTAGTAGTAGTAGTACTAGTTGCAGTAGTAGTAGTGGTGGTGGTGGTGGTAGTAGTAGCAGTAATTGTAGTACTGTCAGTAGTAGTAATAGTAGTAGTAGTAGTAATGGTAGTAGTAGTAGTAGTCGTAGTAGTAGTAGTAGTAGTTGCAGTAGTAGTAGTGGTAGTAGTAGTAGTAGTAGTAGTAGTAGTAGTGGCAGTAGTAGTAGTAGTTGCATTAGTAGTAGTAGTGGCAGTAGTAGTAATAGTGGTAGTTGTGGTGGTAGTAGTAGAGGCAGTAGTAGTAATAGTAGTAGTTGTGGTAATAGTAGTAGCTGCAGTAGTACGAGTAATGGTAGTAGTAGTAATTGTTGTAGTTGTAGTAGTAGTAGTTGCAGTAGTAGTAGTAGTGGCAGTAGAAGTAGTAGTAGTCATGGTAGTAGTAGTAGTTGCAGTAGTAGTAGTAGTGGCAGTAGTAGTAATAGTAGTTGTGGTAGTAGTAGTAGTTGCAGTAGTAGTAATCATAGTAGTAGTAGTAGTCGTAGTAGTAGTAGTAGTAGTAGTAATAGCAGTAAGTAGCAGTAAACGAGGTTGGCTTTTTACCTGCTAAAAATGATTTTATATCGTTTGCTAAAACATAAACAAGTATTGGAGAAACTGACTGGAAATTTTAAAAAGAATATGAAAATTAAATACTAATTGTTGGCGGCCTCAATTACCGATTTCAATTTTGCATGGTACATTGAACATTTATTGGGTGTGTGTGAAAGCTCCCCCCCCCCCTCCCCCGGCCATGACGCCGTACTAGTATCACTTTGTTACTGGTTTGTTTAAAACATTTCCTATAGAATCGATAGCACTCCCATGTACAGGCAGGACCATAGTTTTTTTTTCAGTTCAACGTCTTCGTTCTCGGTGCATTTGTCTAGTTTAACAGAATTATAAATATATTTAGCGAGCACGCTGAATAACACAATGACAAGCACCACCATGTATTTTAGATTCATCACGTCTATTGTATTTTTATAACTCTTTGTTAAAGGTCAAGAGGGACTATTATGGGATACATTACGTGCTATGAACGTGTGTTTCCCGTTTTTGATAATCGGATAATTATCGGAACTCCCGTAATTTTCTATTTATCTAGCGCTTTCTTTATCCAATTTTTTTTTTTTTTTTTTGTGACAGTAGCTTCCTCTACGTATTCAAATTTTGTATTGTCATCATTAATGTAAATGAACTTCTCAATAGTGTGTGGTTATGAATGAGATTATTCAGAAATAGCTTGGGAGCATTCTTTAGTAATGAGGAAAAAAGAAAGCGACTGTCTTCAGATGTGAAGGATTTGGTTGGTTAAAACTCAATCGGTAATAAAAGTGCCCCTGATTCGGCTGGTAAAAGCCCAGTCGATAATCAAAAATGCCCCTGATTCGGCTGGTAAAAGCCCAGTCGATAATCAAAAATGCCCCTCATTCGGCTGGTAAAAACCAAGTCGATAATCAAGAATGCCCTTGCTCATAAAATGTGGAAAACAGTATTGTTTGGATTATAATAAAGGAGAAATTTCGTTTCATTTTCAAATATGATTTTTGTTGTTGTTGGCATATACCACCACCACCATCACGACCATCAACATCAACAGCAGCATCATCAAAGCAGAGCAGCAGCATCATTATCAAAAAGCAGTAACATAAATACCACCACTACTATTAACACAAACACCAAGGCCATCATTATCACCACCCCACCATCATCACCACCATCTTCATCTCCACCAGTAACAATAACTATGAAAATTACATCATAACAGTAGTAGCAAGCAGCACAATCTGATTTGTGGTCTTCGAAGTCAAAGTAGTAGCAGCAATCAAAAGAAAATCTGGTACATGTAAAAAAATGTAGTAGTAGTAGTTGTTGTTGTGGTAGTAGTACTAGTAGTAGTAGTAGTAGTAGTGGTAGGAAAAGAAGATGAAGATAGAGAAAAGGACAAAGAAGAAAAAATTAAAAATTGGTGAAATAGTAATAGTAGTAATGGTAGTAGTAGTAGTACTAGTAGTAGTAGTAGTAGCAGTAGCAGTTATAATGGTGTTAAACATAATTTAAAACTTTTGTTTGTCTGTCTATTGTATTGGATGCTCTATTTTCTTTTCATTAAGAACTTGCAGAGAGCATTTTAATGTTGTGCTTGTGACAGACATGTAATTTTTACAGTTTTTGACTGCCCCAGATGAAACAACCAAATCCGTTTTGATTTTCTTTGTTCCCTAACTTTTACGATAGTATCTCATTCGCAGGTGATTAATGTTGCTAAAGTCTTTGTGACGCTCTCCCCCACAAAGCAAAACATCTGCACGCGGCGAACTACTTTAGTTATGCCTAGCATACTATTGTACTATCCAAAACAATTACAATAATCTTCTTCGTCTGCAACTGTTGGCTTCAGATCTTTTGGAACATCTTTTGAGACGCCCCCTGAATGGCATTTGTAGACCTGAACCGCACATAACAAAGGGAGAATTTTAACAAGATCTCATTTTATCATCTCTAATCTGGAGCGACAATTGATGCAAAACATAAAAGATAAAAGCTGGAGCACAGGTCACATGGCGGTGGTACACCACCATATCCGTTCAGCTGCTGAATCTAACTAGATGAGCTCTCTCTGCGTTCCCGAATTTCTTTTTTTCTCTCATACACATAAATACCTATATTTACCCACATAAATAGTTACAGATATTTTCAGGTACTCAAGCAAGTTTGAGACACCTAAAATATTTAGTCCTAAAATAAGAACAAAAAGGCCTCTATGGTGAAAGAGTTTTCAAGGTTACAAGAGAATACTGGTTCATGTAGAATATTCACTTTTAAGAGTTAATAATTTCACTCAGATGATTGTTGAAATGACTGTATATAAATATCATCTACAGTACAGGTGTACAATAGTACCAGTTGCGTAATTTAGTCTTTTGTGTTCCAGAAAAAAAGAAAATGCATGAGGAACGGTTTATTTAATCATTGAATCAGGCACCTGTAATCAAAACGATGTTAATTTATGATGGAAATAAATTAATATGCATTATCTGAGTCTGCGAAGTTATTCCCAATGATGAAGCTGCCTATAGGATGACGTTGATCAATAACAAATTAACTCTTTTTTGCCATAAACAGTAATTTGAAATACTTTCCTGTCATGTTCAGAGATAATTTCGCACACTGGTAACAAACTTTTGTAAAAGAAATACTCATAGCTGTGTCCTCTTCATCGCCGTCAATATCATCGTCATCCTTGTCTTTCTTCGCATCCATCTATTTGACGGCATCATCAGTCATCATCATTCCGTGGCTATCATCGTCGTTGTCATCATATTCACCGTTACCGTGGCTATCGACGTCCTATTCTTTGTTCGTCTTCTCGTCATCATCAGGCATTGTCATCATCAGCAGTATGTTCTCTGTGATTATCATCATCACCATAATCACCATCATCACGATTATCGTCATTTTTTTGTCGTTCTCCTAATCACTATTGTCGTCATCTCGAACATCGCCACAACTTCATCCTTTTCCTTCATGAGTCACTTTGTTTCCGTACACTTTAATGTGACATTAGATATAAATTTCCTCATAAGACAGAAAAATGAAAACAAGAAAAAAATGCATTCAATTCGTTTTGCTTGTCGAACTGATTAATTTGTAATAAGAAATTTCATACAGCACCCTTTAAACAGACGCACAGACGCACAGTTTATCTTAGACCAAAGACTTATCTTCGTTTCACAGGAACCTCAAACTTCGAGTCAAATGAAGCAGACAAAGAGTGACACTATCATACATCTTAATCCAGTCTTCAACGATATTTGTTTTTGGGTTTGTTGTTTTTGTTTGTTGTTTATTTCATCTCGAATCTGAGTGGGAAGAATATTGAAACCTACAAAATTATACAGATGTCTTCATTAGGTTTCTGATGTTAAAAGTGTAAGTACAATTGGCAGTGGTGGTAGTAGTAGTAGTAGTAGTAGTAGTAGTAGTGGTAGTAGTAGTTACAGCAGCAGCAAGAACAGCAGTTGAGATAGTAGTAGTAGTAGTAGATAGGGCAAAGAGAAACATGAGTAATTGTAAAGTCGAGATTCATATTGCCAATGAAAAAAAATTAATAACATTTTTGTATTTTTTTTTCTGTTACTGTTATCCGCTATCTTATTCTTCTTGGTTAACTTTTTGTTCAGGATAATGACGATGCTTACTACGAATACTGCTACCACTGTTGCTGTTGTTGTTGTTGCTGCTGTTGCAGGTAGTCAAAATTTTATTCTAACGTTTTTCTTTCATATGATATTAATTGTAGTATTGCTCCAAAACAAGACACCATCTGAACCATTCTTGTTATTGCTGTCGTTATTGTTGATGTTCTTGATGATAATAATAATAATAATAATAATAATAATAATAATAATAATATTATTATTATTATTATTATTATTATTATTTACACATTTCAAAGCACACGCAAACACATTAAAATATTATTGTTGGAACCTGAAGGTACTTAATAAAAATATATCCTATTAATTGATTTTGAAAATATAAATCATCTATATAGAGCGAGTTATCTGTCTGGAGTTGTTTTGTTTATCTTTCTCTTTTTAAAGAAAATATAAAGTTAAGAAAAATTATTTTGTGGCTAACTCTCCTTCTTGGCCATTATAATTATGTCATGATCATTAGAATCAAAGTTGTAATTATGTCATGATCATTAGAATCCTAGCTGTAATTATGTCATGATCATTAGAATCCTAGTTATAATTATGACGTGATCATTTGAATCCTAGTTGTAATGACTGATATGATAATTAGAATCCTAGTTTTCATTATGTCATGATCATTAGAATCCCAGCTGTAATTATGTCATGTTCATTTGAATCCTAGTTGTAATGAATGACATGATCATTAGAATCCTAGGTGCAATTATGACATGATATTAGAATCCTAGTTGCAATTATGTCATAATCATTAGAATCCTAGTTATAATGAATGACATGATAATTAGAATCCTAGTTTTAATTATGTCATGATCATTAGAATCCCAGCTGTAATTATGTCATGATCATTAGAATCTTAGTTGTAATGAATGACATAATCATTAGAATCCTAGTTGTAATTATGTCATGATCATTAAATCCTAATTATAATATGTCATGTTCATTAGAATCCTAGTTGTAATGAATGACATGATAATTAGAATCCTAGTTTTAATTATTTCATGATCATTAGAATCCTAGTTGTAATGAATGATATGATCAGTAGAGTCCTAGTTGTAATTATGACATGATCATTAGAATCCTAGTCTAGAATCCTGGTTGTAATGAACGACCAACTATTCATTAGGGCTTGTTATTTCCGCCTTTGAATTAGAGTCTTTTAGTGTATTGATTTTGATGTTGAACTGTGATTCTGATGAAAGTGTATAAAATTTGCATTCAGTCTTCTCTTTAACGAATTATTTGTGATAAAGAAGAAATGTTATCCTTAAAATGTTGCAACGATATCACTCTGTATAAAACCAAAGAAAGTACAGCTATCACCATTACCATCCCATACAACAACGTCACCCCTCTTGGTCTGGCCAATACTTATATCATCATCTGAAATACTATTAATACTTCTTTTGTTATTAGGAACTTCCTCATTTATTTATTCCCCACCCCTTTCTCCTTTTCTACCACCATCACCACCACCACTAATACGACCACGTATACGACTACGTTAACGATTGGTGTTGCTTTTGCTACTTTTGTTATTAGTCTCTTAAAGTCTTTCTCACCCTTAAGCACTGCAACTACTAGTACAGCTATGCAACTAATTTAACTGCTGTTGCTGCTACTACTATTATTATTGCTGATTCTAATACCACTACCACTGCAGCAGTTGCTACTACTTCTGCAACTACTGCTACTGCTATTATTACTACAACTACTACCACAACCGCTAATACTTTTGTTGTTGCACCTTTTCTATTTTTGTGAATATGTATTCTATAACAAATACAGACAATATTATGCATTCCTGTTTCTTTCCCGATTGTTAAATTTGTTAATTCTTTTTTAATTCAATTGAAAGTTACAATTATTAGCGCCATCCATGCCAGAAGTCTTAACGGAAAGTCAGATGACCAAACCGGACCAAGCAAATTGCACCAAACAAAACGCTAACATCCAAAACCTCAATTCGGACAGTGGTTGCAATTCTATGAACTCAAAAAAACGGCCCCGTGTGGCCGAGTGGACTAAAGCGCTCGCCTTTACCGATTACTGCCATCTCATCTCTGTCCTCTTTGGTTCGAGTATCGGGCTCGGCCAGTATGATTCAAATCAGATCTCTACAGCCATACGAAGTGATCAGACAGATAATGATACATGTTCATGTTTTGGTGACCTTTGGAACTTTCAGTCCGCTTATTTTTAGCATCATATCGGATAAAGCTTTGGAAATTTGGTTCGGGAGATTTACAGTTAGTAACGATATATTCCGAGTGACGTGTGCCACTTTCAGATATTTGAAAGATTTGATTTCATTGGTGAACCACAAAGTTAGCAGAACATGAACTCTTATTGGTGCCCATCAACAGATCTCCACCTATGACTCTGGAGATCGTATTTAAATCAGATTGGGGCTCGGTCAACATGGGTATGTGAGAAAGCTTGCCAGTAGCTTCACGAAAGAAAATAAGCCCAACATACTTGATAAGTTCCCGTTTGCTAAATACCGCAACGCTATGTTACTTTTTCTACAGAAGGGTCTGATCTTGGATTATAGAAAGAAGGTTCAAAATAAACGGCTGTCAAGCAATGTTGATAGAGATAGTGAACACAATCTAGGAAATCAGAGAAATAATATAACTTTTACAAAAACGCAAAGAAACTTTTATAAAATATATTAGTGTAGATGTACAGTTGCGAAAACTGCTTTCCACAGACCTAATCGGCCGAGTGCCCATCTTTCTGCGGGTGTTTCGCCCCTTATCTCTGAACATCATCCAGATGGCGGGGCGAGCGTAGTGATATAGTACTGACTGTGTGTGATGGCTGTCATATATTGTCTTTATGTCTGAGCCATGACCAACTAGATATTTCCTCTGCGGCCCTGCCCAGTGCTTGCACCGCTCTCTTGCATATATATGATTTTATTTTAAAAATGTTGGCTTTGAATAGATTACGATTACTCACACTCACCAAAAATTAATTTCTTGAATTTACTATTTTTCCCTTCTGGTTTCTGATTATTTTCTTGAATCTACTATATAGCGTTTCCGGTTTCTGAGAAATCTTTGCATGCTATTACAACTCCAGCTTCACTGGCGATAAATTGTTCTATTGAATTCGAGACTGAACAGACCAAATGCAGGTCACAGATGTTACGCTTTTGCTTCCGCTCTAGCTTCCCCAGTGATAAGTTGCAAGCTGCAGCATACCCACAGATCACGATAGCAGTGACTTTTTGTCAGTAAGTAAAAGTTTGTTTATCTATTATTTTCATTTGAATGACTGGAAACGTTACGGGTAATTAATCCCAGTCACAATGTTTTCCTTGATTAGTAACGAAATTATTGACAGCATATTACTGATGCGGTGCACGTGTATCGAGTTAGAAGTCAATGAATATGTTGTTAGACTCGCGAAAATCGCTGATAGTGTTTCCTGATTGGGATTCTGCAAGGGATTTCTCATGACGTAATTGTACTATTTAGCCGATGGATACAAATAAATGCCAGTATGTAAGTGTTTTAGGCCAAAAAGGACCAAGCAGCTGATCTCATGTTGATTTAGTCGTGCTCATTGGGTAATTCGGGATAAGAAACAGAATAATCTATCGGATACTATGACAGACAAGATTTAAATCAAGTTTCCCAACTACTACCTTAAAAGGTCTATTTCTACCCATGGCATTTATTTAGCTGTTTTCGTGAAAGCATCAAAATTTGAATCACTCCTGAATTCGTGTCATTTCATGAATAACCTGTTAATCTAGTTGTATACAAATAGTCCAAAGGCTAATTAATCTGCAAATGGTATTTAATAATTAAAAGCAATCCTTTTGGCTTAGATACAAGTAAGTCTTGATTGCAGAAAAGCTCCTTTCCAAAACTAAAGATTGCAAACAAGCGTCTTATTAATTTCGATAGCTCTTCATTCAGGAAGCACGTAAAGTCCAATACAGAACAAAGATGGTTCAAACGCTTGTTATAGAAAACAATTACATGCACATGCACCACTACACAGAATTGTAGATGCAGGAGTAAGGATAGGAACATTCATGCAGGATATGGTATTTTTGTATCAATTATTGCGCCCTACTCGTAAAGTAAGTGACAAACCACTAACGGCCTACCGCAACAATTTTATCTTCTCGAGCGATAATGGACGCAGAGCTAGTTATAAAAGCTTATTCAAAAAATTATAAAAGAAAACGTCACACAGAGAATATACAATATAATGTCCGATTATACTGAGTTAACATACTCTACGTCACACAGAGAATAAACAATATAATGTCGGAATATACTGCGGTAACATACTCTACGTCACATAGATAATATAATATACCGCGGTAACAAACTCTATGTCACATAGATAATATAATACACTGCGGTAACAAACTCTATGTCACACAGTGAAAATATAGAGAAAATTGTCGGAATACACAGTAGTAGCATACTCTATGTCACACAGAGAATATTATACACCGCGGTAACACACTCTACATCACACAGAGAATATTATACACTGCGGTAACAAATTCTACGTCACACAGAGAATATACAATATAATGTGCGAATATACTGCGGTAACATACTCTACATCACACTGAGATTATTATACACCGCGGTAATACACTCTATATCACACAGAGAATAAACAATATAATGTCGGAATACACTGCGGTAATATGCTCTACATCATACAGAGAATATTATACACTGCGGTAGCACACTCTACATCATACAGAGAATATTATACACTGCGGTAACACACTCTACATCACACAGTGAATATTATACACTGCGGTAACACATTCTACATAATACAGAGAATATTATACACTGCGGTAACACACTCTATATCATACAGAGAATATTATGCACTGCGGTAGCACACTCTACATCATACAGAGAATATTATACACTGCGGTAACACACTCTACATCACACAGTGAATATTATACACTGCGGTAACACATTCTACATAATACAGAGAATATTATACACTGCGGTAACACACTCTACATCATACAGAGAATATTATACACTGCGGTAACACACTCTACATCACACAGTGAATATTATACACTGCGGTAACACACTCTACATCATACAGAGAATATTATACACTGCGGTAACATACTCTACATCACACTGAGAATATTATACACTTCGGTAATACACTCTATATCACACAGAGAATAAACAATATAATGTCGGAATACACTGCGGCAATATGCTCTACATCATACAGAGAATATTATACACTGCGGAAACACATTCTACATCATACAGAGAACATTATACACTGCGGTAACACACTTTACATCATACAGAGAATATTATACACTGCTGTAACACACTCTACATGACACAGTGAATATTATACACTGCGGTTACACACCCTACATCATACAGAGAATATTATACACTGCGGTAACACACTCTACATCACACAGAGAATATTATACACTGCGGTAACACACTCTACATCATACAGAGAATATTATACACTGCGGTAACATACTCTACATCACACTGAGAATATTATAAACTGCGGTAATACACTCTATATCACACAGAGAATACACAATATAATGTCGGAATACACTGCGGTAATATGCTCTACATCATACAGAGAATATTATACACGGCGGTAGCACACTCTACATCACACTGAGAATATTATACACTGCGGTAATACACTCTACATCACACAGAGAATAAACAATATAATGTCGGAATATACTGCGGTAATATGCTCTACATCATACAGAGAATATTATACACTGCGGAAACACATTCTACATCATACAGAGAATATTATACACTGCGGTAATACACTCTACATCATATAGAGAATATTATACACTGCGGTAACACACTCTACATCACACAGTGAATATTATACACTGCGGTAACACACTCTACATCATGCAGAGAATATTATACACTGCGGTAACATACTCTACATCACACTGAGAATATTATACACTGCGGTAATTCACTCTATATCACACAGAGAATAAACAATATAATGTCGGAATACACTGCGGTAATATGCTCTACATCATACAGAGAATATATTATACACTGCGGTAACACACTCTACATCATACAGAGAATATTATACACTGCGGTAACACACTCTACATCATACTGAGAATATTATACACTGCGGTAACATACTCTAGATCACACTGATAATATTATTCACTGCGGTAACACACTCTACATCACCCAGAGAATATTAGACACTGCGGTAACACACTCTACATCATACAGAGAATATTATACACTGCGGTAACACACTCTACATCATACAGATAATATTATACACTGCGGTAACATACTCTACATCATACTGATAATATTATACACTGCGGTAATACACACTATATCACACAGAGAATAAACAATATAATGGCGGAATATACTGCGGTAATATGCTCTACATCATACAGAGAATATTATACACTGTGGTAGCACACTCTACATCACAGAGAGAATATCATACACTGCGGTAACACACTCTACATCACGCAGAGGATATTATACACTGCGGTAACACACTCTACATCACACAGAGAATATTATACACTGCGGTAACACACTCTACATCATACAGAGAATATTATACACTGCGGTAACACACTCTACATGACACAGTGAATATTATACACTGCGGTAACATACTCTACATCACACTGAGAATATTATACACTGCGGTAATACACACTATATCACACAGAGAATAAACAATATAATGTCGGAATATGCTGCGGTAACACACTCTACATCATACAGAGAATATTATGCACTGCGGTAGCACACTCTACATGATACAGAGAATATTATACACTGCGGTAGCACACTCTACATCACACAGAGAATATTATACACTGCGGTGACACACTCCACATCATACAGAGAATATACAATATAATGTGGGAATATACTGCGGCAATACACTCTCAATCACACATAGAATATTATACTCTGCGGTAACAAACTACGTCACACAGAGAATATACAATATAATGTGGGAATATACTGAAGTAACATGCTCTACTTCACACACAGAATATACAATATAATGTCGGAATATTCTGCGGTAACATATTCTACATCACACAGATAATATACAATATAATGCCAGAATATACTGCAGTAACATACTCTACGTCACACAGAGAAAATAATATACTGCGGTAACATACTCTACTATGTCACATATAGAATATATAATATAATGTCGGAATATACTGCTGCAACATACTCTTAATATCCAAAGAAATATGTGTTCCCTCTTGCCCTGGTTTAAAAGTAGTGTAGGTTGGTTGTTTTCTTTTACATTTTATATATTTTAATGATCAGTATATATAATCCACAAAGCGCTTCAAGTACTGGGACAAACTAGTTCAAATAGATGCACAAATGAATTTCGGGAATGTAAAATAATTATGTTTAATTTTTATTAGCTTGGGGTGAAAAAGTGCTAAGGTCGGCATTGAAAAACAAGGACGGTCGAAAACACATTTTTTGCCTAAAGTCACTATGCTTTTTCTTAGTAGTATATACATACATACATACATACATACATACATACATACATACGTAAGTACGTACGTACATGCATACATACATGCATACATACCTACACACACACACACACGTACGTACATACATGCATACATACATACATACATACATACATACATACATACATACATACATACATAATTTTTATCATGGTGGCTTTTTAAAGATTCTACTCTAATCATGGTTACATTTTTTGTCGACTCTTATCATGGTGGCTTTTTTTAGATCCAAATCTTATACTGACAGCCTTCTAAAGGACACACGGTAATAATTGTATGGAAAAATGGTAACCAGTCTGGAAATGGGTCAAGATAAAATACAGTATATATGGGTTTTGCTGGCCAGGATTGGTTGATAATGAAAGATATAATTTAGTGAAACGAATCTTTTGATAGCTTACCCTAGTCCTAACTGAAAAAAAAAACAATTATAAAAAATTAGAGACATTGTTTTATTGATGGTAATTCAGTCCTTTAACAGTCTTGAGTTTGGAACACTCATTACTGAAATTAGCCCCTGACTGAAAGCACATGTTTCAAACACACGTAGGTCCAGAAAATGCTGGGATTCATATCCTTTTCTCTACACAGAAGCTGTCATCCATACTAATAAAGATAGGTTTGATCACGAGCACTGAAAGTTACTGAATTTTTAATATCATTGTGTGGGTGGTGGTGGATTGGTTTGGTTTGCTTGATTGATTGTACCTTCTTACAAGGTGTCCGCTTTATTGGGTTATCGTTATCTAGAGGGTGATCACCCTCGGTGTTATTGCCCGGATCGAGTAAATATTAATATAAAGTGTGAAACTTATAGGTGGAATAAATAGAGATCTGAGCAGATATATAAAACAGAATGACACGAGACCCCGTACATGAAAGACAACAATTTAATCAATTACATAAACAACTGTGATAATGCATTACATTAGGAAGATACACTTGTTTTTGAAGTAAATCATTCACCGAATTTCAAACACAAATATACTTATATAAATAGCCGATCTGTTTTAAATGATAGAATTGGTTCATCATAGAATCGAGTGAATAATCGAAGTCATAGCCTTGTACAACTTCATAACCTGATCATTTCCGGTTCATTCCAACATCACTGTGGCTGTTCTTCTTGGTCCTTTCTACTTTTTCCTTCTCCAAACTCTCTGTTGTCTCGCCTGTTTCGGCCCTCGAACTTTGTGTGGGTAGGTGGATACTTAAGTACGTAGATACGTAGATACTTGGATAAGTAGGCACGTGGATACGTCAGTGGAGCTATTTTCCCTTTCAAAATAAACAGAGAAGCAACCTTAATCTCCTGTCAGATATCCTCCTGGGAATAGATCATTACTCCCATCTCGTTATGTCAGATATCATCCTATCGGTATTCAAACAGATACCAAAGGCTAGCTGGTCAAGCCAAACATGGCAGACCATAAACAAACCTAGTTTCATAAGATTAATGTACTTCCTAACGGCTTTTTTTTTCAACACTGACTCACATTAACATCACACGAGACATAACAGTTCCGTTCTCGTCTCAATTACACAAATGAATGAATTAAATTCATTACATGGCTTAACTACTTTATTTCCAGCGAATACACACATTCAAGTCTTTAGCATACATAAAATCTCACTTCATGGCTTAACAACGTTAATTTCAATCAATACGCACTCAAGTCTTTATCATACATGAAATCATCTAAGGTCGGTGAATTCACACGGCATCTCGTAACTCATATCAACTAAGGTAAGGCTTGAAATTCTTAGAATACATATTTTCCTATAACAATCAAGACACACATTCAAACAGTTCGTCAAACTTATATAAAGAAGATCATTGTACGGATTCAGATAGATGAACTCAACACAGTTGTACTCATATAAAGAAAATTGATCTACGAATTTAAACAAATAAATTCATGCAAAAATACCGCCAAAATTGTCCGTCGACTTTCCAGACATCCGTTCCCTTGGATAATTGTTTTACGAGAGAATTTCTTCTAAATTCAAACTCGGAGTCTCCTATATTTTCTTTTGCAGAAAAACGTAGACTGACTAAATTTTGCGATGGGGCATATTAAAACCAAGAAATTTCGTGTGGGAACCACGCCCATTATTCAGCGTAACCAATCCTGATTAAATATATCTACCGTCTTTTATAACTAGGCGCCAAAATTGCGGTCCGCCTGACCTCTAGATTTCCAAGTAACTGATTCTGGAAAATATAAGCTCTGACATTTTCGATACAAACATCGAAGTTAACCCTACCCTTCCAGTCTGTCTGACTATTAAATAACGAAGGCTTAATTAAGAATCACTTACTCTCACGACACAAGCATTAAAAATCCTTGCAGTATAGCGATTTAAACACGCACCTGTCCCCATAAATCTAATTAATCGTTCACCTGCCCAGATTAATGTGCTCTTTATAGATCGATAGAAATTTGCACCCTTACAATCATGGTGTTTGCATAGATTTACTATGGGAACAGAATTTGTACCGTAAGTTATCTAGATTTGACTCTTGTCATGGTGACTTCATAATATTGATCATCAGAGTTGTCATCGTTGTTGTCATCGTTGTAGTTCGTCATTCTTATCCACCTTCTTATCTTCTGTCATTCCTAACTCAAGATGTCATTCTACATGCCAAGCTAAGCTTGTGAACACGTGGTCCCTATTAATGCAGTTTATTACATTTCAAACAGTCCCTATTAATGCATCCAGTTAAATGCAGTTTATTACATACATTTCAAACAGTCCTTACTAAGGCATCAATGCAGTTTATTTATACATTCCTAACAGAAATTATTAAGGCATAAAGTTAATTGCAGTTTTTTGAAACATTTCGAACAGTCCCTATTAAGGCATCAAGTTAAATGCAGTTTATTTGATACATTTCAAACAGTCCTTATTAAGGCATAAATCAAATGCAGTTTATTAGTAAGATATATTTTAAAGAGTTGCTTATTCTTTTTATATTTGTTTGATTTTGTTAACAAACTGCGTTTGAACTATGATACTAAATGAATCATCATTAAAGTTTCTCTTGACTACCTATTCTAATGAGGCTTTTCTACGATATTGTAGCTTTCTTCCTTAAATATATGTGGCAACTGATTTGAAGTACACTTCATTTTTATAATCGATTTTGTCCGGGTACTAACCAGCACTTCAGTTCACACATAATTGTGGTCATGGAAGTTATATACTGGTAGTAGTAGTAGTAGTAGTAGTAGTAGCGGAAATGGTAAGGATTGTAGAGACGGTGGTAGTACATACAGTTGTAGAGGTGGAAGTTATGGTTTTAAAGAATGAAGAATGGTTTAGTCGGTGCTGCTTGTACTACAGGCTTTGACGTTTGTACGGTTGTATAGTCGGTGGTGCTTGAGCAACGGGCATTGATGTTTCTACGGTTGCATATATTTCTTGGAAGTGATGTCGAGCTTATAATAATGATATCTTCTTTTTCTGGAGTCAAAATACATTAAAGGGAAAACTGAATGCACCGCAACGGTCGTGATTATATGAATCGTCTTTAACCATCAATGCATTAGCAATAAAACCCTAAATTCTATGGCAAATGACAAACCTTAACGCATAGTTTGTCATTCATTACAGCTAGGGTTTTAACGATTATAACATAACTGTAATGGCCAAGATGGAAAATCAACCTCCAGAGATTTACTTTACACTAAATTCTTTCTTTGTAACAAAATTCTCTTGGCAGATATTAAGTTTTAAAGGGAAAATTGACACTATCAAAGTCATTAAAATTGAGTCTTCCTAATTAGCAACGTCAGGTTCCTACAAATTTATTTATGTTTTTTGTATCTTGGCTATGGTTGCTTGTAATCATCGTCGTCATCATCATCATTATTGATAACAACAACAATAAGAACAATAATAACAGGAAATCAACAAGAACAAAAAAAGCGACAGCAAGAACAACACTTAAATTATAATGTAAATGCTTGTATATCTTCATAATTGATGCCACCAGCAACACCAATATAAACACACCTATATATCTTCATCATTCTTATCACTGACAACATTAATACAAATGGGTGTATATTTGCATAACTGTTGCCACTGACAACACTAGTACAGAACCCTGACCCTAACCCTAACCACAGGGATAATCGAACGATTATTATGCAATTACTTACCCAACTTGGCTTTTTACTACCACTACAAATAATGATGCCGACGACTCTATTGTGCTATTTTTGACAACACACACTATAAGCAACAACAACAACATTCGGTTCTTTTCTTGCTACTTTAGGAAAGGTTAAATTCAATGACTGTCTATTTTATCCTTGATTCATTACGGTTATTAGTATTATGGAGAATATAGGAAGAGAAAGCTTTCTTGTGTTTTCATTATACTTATGTACTAGTATTGAGCGTGTGTTTTCATTACACATGTTGTTGTTGTTGTAGGGCTTAACGCCATTTTTCAGCACACGATAGGCTATACATGGCGGCCAGTATTAATGGTGGAGGAAGAACCCGGGAAAACCCCGGAAAGAACCACCGACCCACGAGAAGCTACTGGCAAGCTTTCTCACATATCTACATTGGTCGAATCCGAGACTCGAACCAATGCAGACAGAGGTGAGATGGCAGTGATCCGTAACGGACAGCGCTTTAGACCACTCGGCCACTCGGGGCCCCCATTACACATGTCTTCGTATTGTATGTGTGGTTTCATTATACATATGTACCAGTATTGTACGTGTGTTTTCATTATACAGATGTACTAGTATTGTACGTGTGTTTTCATTATACTTATGTACTAGTATTGTACGTGTGTTTTCATTACACATGTCTTCGTATTGTATGTGTGTTTTCATTATACATATGTACTAGTATTGTACGTGTGTTTTCATTATTCATATGTGCTAGTATTGTATGTGTGTTTTCATTGTATAGATATACTAGTATTGCATGTGTGTTTTCATTGTATATATGTACTAGCATTGTATGTGTGTTTTCATTATACGTATGTGCTAGTATTGTATGTGTGTTTTCATTATACATATGTACTAGTATTGTATGTGTGTTTTCATCATACATATGTGCTAGTATTGTACGTGTGTTTTCATTATACATATGTACCAATATTGTACGTATTGTTATAAATGGACTCTCTTTTTTACAATAGGAATTAGTGGCAAGGGGGTATTTAGATCAGGAACAATGTTAGAGGGAAATAAGTTGCATCCAAATTGTAAGAAATGTTATTTTCATTTCAGAACAAAGAACATATTCTCACTGAGGGTGTGGCAATATACTGGTTTGGTTGCTTGGTAGGAAGTCATTTTCCAAGTACCTCAACACGCTATTACATGGCAATAGAATGGTTGGTAGCGTGGCACAAACATATTTTCCAAATAACTCAACACCCTATTACATGGCAATAAAAAGACTTAACAGCGTGGCAGAAGCCCTTTTTCCAAGTACCTTAAGACCCTATTACATGGCAATAGAAAGACTTGAAAGCGTGGCAGAAGCACATTTTCTAAGTACCTTATCATCCTATTACATGGCAATAGAAAGACTTAAGAGCGTGGCAGAAACCCTTTTTTCAAGTACCTCAAGACCCTATTTCATGGCAGTAGAAAAACCTGAAAGCGTGGCAGAAGCACATTTTCCAAGTACCTTATCACCCGATTACATGACAATAAAATGACTTGACAGCGTGGCAGAAGCCCTTTTTCCAAGTACCTCAAGATCCTATTATGGCAATATAATAACTTGACAGCGTGGCAGAAGCATATTATCCACGTACCTCAGCACCATATTACACGGCCTTAGCTACGTTTTTCAATTTTACGCAAGTGACGCGAGTAACGATTTCCTTACTTCTTTTGCGTTCTGTTTAAGGCTGACTGCGTAGCAAATATGAAATAAATGTTGGCTATGTAAAACAGGAGACGATTTAAAAAGAAAAAAGTCATTCTTTTCATTAATAAATACCAGCAGAAGAAACCGAAGATAAAATTCGACCTCTCGATTTGACCTACCAGTGGAATTTAGCAAGCGGATCAGTCCTCTATTTTCTCTTACTTAGTTTATGACCTCAGAATCGTACAATTACAGACAAAACTAATCCAATATGTTACTTTTATGTGGTACATATTTATTTGATTCTTTAAAATAATAGCAAAGCAATCAGTACATATCGTAATAATAATATTATCATTACTCGTTTCTGATCAGTTAAAGATATGTAAAAGTTATATATATATATATATATATATATATATATATATATATATATATATATATATATAGTAAGGGTGCAATTTTCTGTTGATCAATGTAGAGCACATTAATTTGGGCAGGTGAACAATTAATTAGATTTATGGGGACCGGCAAGTGTTTAAATCACCATAATGCACGGATTTGTAATTGTTGTGTCAGGAGAGAAACGATTCTTAATTAAACATTCGTTTATTTAACCGTCAGACAGACTGATCTTGTATCGGAATTGTCAGATTTTGAGATTTTCCAGAATTAGTTTTTTGGGAATTTAGAGGTCACGCAGACCACAAATTTGGCGCCTAGTTAATAAAGGCGGGAAAGATATTTCATCCGGATTGGTTACGCTAGATAAGGGGCGTGATTCTCACACGAAATCCTTGGTTTTAATATGTCCCATCACAAAAGTTTAGTCAGTCTACACTTTTCTGCAAGAGAAAACAAAGGTAGGAGACTCCGAGTTTGAATTTAGAAGAAATTCACTCGTAAATAATTATCCAAGGGATCAGATGTCTGGAAAGTCAACGGACACGATTTTGGCGGTAGAAGCGAGCGAAGCTTGAAAACACAAGGTATTTTGCGCCAGTCTCATGTAATTCATTGATATCAATATAACGATTTGTTTGATTTATTTGCTTATATTTGCATAAATTTATTTAATTCGTAGATCAATTTTTCTTGATATGAATACAACTGTGTGAGTTCATCTATATGAATCTGTACAATGATATTCTTTATATAAGTTTGACGAATTGTTTGAATGTGTCGTCTTGATTGTTATAGGAAAATATGTATCTAAGAATTTCATGCCTTACTTTAGTTGATATGAGTTACGAGAATCCGTGTGAATTCACCGACCTTAGATGATTTCACGTATGATAAAGACTTGAGTGCGTATTGACTGAAATTAACGTTGTTAAACCATGAAGTGAGATTTCATATATGCTAAAGACTTGAATGTGTGTATTCGCTAGAATTAACGTAGTTAAGCCATGTAATTAATTTCATTCATTCATTTGTGCAATTGAAACGAGAACGGAACTGATGTCTCAGGTGATGATAATGTGAGTCAGGTTGAAATAGCCGTTAGGAAGTACATTAATCTTATGAAACTAGGTTTGTTTATGGTCTGCCATGTTTAGCTTGACCAGATAGCCTTTGGTATCTGTTTGAATTCCGATAGAACGATATCTGACATAACGAGAGGGGAGTAATGATCTATTCCCAGTAGGATATCTGACAGAAGATTTAGGTTGCTTCTTTGTTTATTTTGGAAGGTGAAATAGCTCCACGGGACGTATCCACGTACCTACCTATCGAAGTATCTACGTATCACGTACTTACATATCCACCTACCCACACAAAGTTCGAGGGCCGAAAGAGGCGAGACTATCGAGAGTTTGGAGAAGTGAAAAGAAAAGTGGAAAGGACCAAGAATAACAGTCACAGTGAAGTTGGAATGAACCGGAAATAATCAGGTTATGAAGTTGTACAAGGCAATGACTTCGATTGTTCACTCGATTCTGTGATGAACTAATTCTATCATTTAAAACAGATCGGCTATTTATATAAGTATATTTGTGTTTGAAAATTCGGTGAATGATTTATTTCAAAAAGAAGTGTATCTACCTAATGTAATGCATTATGACGGTTGTTTTTTTTTAATTGATTAAATTGTTATTTCATGTACGGGGGCTCGTGTCATTCTGTTTTATATATCTGCTCAGATCTCTATCTATCCCACCTATAAGTTTCACACTTTATATTAATATTTACTCGATCCGGGCAATAACACCGAAGGCGATCACCCTCTAGATAACGATAACCAAAATTCCACTACAACCCACCCCCAACAAAGCGGGGGCGATATGTAGCATATATATATATATATATATATATATATATATATATATATATATATATATATATATATGTGTGTGTGTGTGTGTGTGTGTGTGTGTGTGTGTGTGTGTGTGTGTGTGTGTGTGTGTGTACCACATTCAACACAACTGTGACTAGCACAGCTAGCGAGATCATTGGCAAATATCGTCGAACAAAGAAACCTTGGGTCACAACAGATGTCCTTGAACTATGTGACAAAAGAAGAGAACTGAAAAAGGGAAAAAGAGATAATGAAGGAGCTAGAAAATACAGAGAGATAAACAACATGATCAGGAAAAGCACTAAAAAGGCAAAGGAATCCTGGATAGAAAGACAATGCAGCAAAATCGAAGACAGTCTGAGTAGAAATGACAGCAAAATGGCATATCAACTGGTGAAAGATCTCACAATCCATAAACAAGGGAAAACTACCACCATCCAAGACAAATCAGGAAAATGCCTCACAGAAGATCAAGAGATCCTCAAGCGATGGATAGAATACTGCTCAGAATTGTACAATCATAAGACCCAAGGAGATCCAGCAGTACTAAATTGCCCTCAGGCAGAAGAAATTGATGACAACCCCATTCTTCGCGAAGAAGTAGAAATTGCAGTTAGGTCACTAAAGAAAGGAAAGTCAGCCTGCATTGACAACATTCCAGCAGAGCTCATTCAAGCAGGAGGAGAAGAGATAGTCACAGTCCTAACAACATTCTGCAAAAAGATCTGGAACACAGGAGAGTGACCCACCACATGGACTCAGTCCTTGGACATCGTGCTCTCCAAAAAAAGAAACCTACAGTTATGCCAAAACTACAGAACCAGCAGTTTGATCAGTCACCCGAGCAAAGTCATGATGAAGATAATTCTCAACAGACTAAAGCCTCAAGCAGAGAAATTTCTTGCTGAAGAGCAGGCATTCTTCCGAGCAGGAAGGAGCACCACAGAACATATCTTCAGTCTCAGAATCCTTTGCGAGAAATACTTTCAACATCTTCAGAATCTATTACCACGTCTTTATAGATTTCAAAAAGGCCTTTGACAGGGTATGGCATGCAGCCTTATGGGCAACTATGAGGAAGTACAACATCAGCTCAGACCTGGTGCATGTTGTTGAACACCTCTATGACAAAGCCACCAGTGCTGTTCTCATCAATGGCAGCAGAGGATATTGGTTTCGAACAACAGTTGGAGTCAGATAGGAATGTATACTGTCACCTACACTCTTCAACATTTTCCTGGAAAGGATCATGAAAGATGCCTTGCATGACCACAAGGGCACTGCCAGCATCGGAGGAAGAAAAATCACCAACCTTCGCTTCTCAGATGATATTGATGGTTTAGCAGGAGATGAAAAAGAACTGGCTGACTTGGTTGAGCGCCTCGACACAACCTCCACAGCATACGGTATGGAGATTAGTTCTGAAAAAAAAAACAAAACTAATGACATACAACACCAATGGCATCAGTGCAGAAATATAGGTCAGTGGACAGAAGCTGGAAAGAGTCACAAGCTTCAAGTACTTGGGATCATTATCACAGATGAGAGCTCCAAACCAAAACTACTTTGCAGGATTGCCCAGACAATAGCAGCAATAACAAGGTTGAGACGAATATGGAAAAATACCAACATTGCTTTTGGTTCCAAAATAAGGCTGATGCGCTCGATTGTTATATCCATCTGTCTGTATGCTTGTGAAATATGGACGCTCACATCAGATCTACAAAGAAGGATTCAAACATTCGAAATGAGATGCTACCGCAAGATCTTGGGCATTTCATACATTGACCATGTAACCAACGAAGAAGTCCACAACAGGATCCAACGAGCCATCGGATCCTATGAAGACCTCTTGACCACTGTATAAAGGCGCAAACTGAAGTGGTACAGTCATGTCTCAAGATCATCTGGATTGGCAAAAAAACAGTCTTGCAAGACACAGTGCGAGGGTGCATAAGAAGAGGCAGACAGAAAAAGAGGTGGGAAGAAAACATTAAGGAGTGAACAGGCATGGGGATTTGGAGATTCCCAAAGGGCAGTAGA